>PVIY010033537.1:0-27950 GCA_004026745.1 Myrmecophaga tridactyla
TTTATTGGTGCCTTTATTTGGAAACTTTCACTTCCTTGGAATTGTAAACTTGAAACATTAAATTTCCTTTTTAAATAGTCATTCCATTTCTGGTATATTACCTTTCGGCAGCTTACAAACTAATACAAAGCTTTCATAACTAGTTAAAGACTTCATGGAAATCCTTCCATATTGTTGTGGGGTGCACCGAAAGAGAGACCACACAATTTAAAACTGCAAGCCAATGTGGAGTCTTTATTAGCTGGCTGGCGACTGCCTCAGAAACTTCCAAGAAGGAAGATTCAGAGAGCAGCCCCTGAAGGTTTTCAAGGTGTGCTTATAAAGGCTAAAATTATCTTGTGGTTTTGCAGTTGCTAGCAAGCAAGTGCATCATAGAAGCAGAAAAATGCTGTTAGCTGTTACTAAAACACATCCAGTTCTCTCAGTTTCTTAACATTGGTTATTGTTTAACTCTTGAGGACATTCTGCCCCAATGTTGTGGAGACTTTCCCTGCTTGGGCCTGATTAATTGCTCCTGCTTGGGCCTGATTGATTGCTCCTGGCCCTCCACACATATGTAATAGTAATTCCCTTCCATGCCCAATCAGGGATTATACTCAAACTAAGGTTTTCATGATTTTATATTTTGTTGAAGTTAGTAAATTAAAACATGGTATTATAGAGCTCCAATGCCAATTGCCTCTTTCACAAAAGTCCCTCAAAATCAAGACAGGATTTGAAAGAGATTGTAATTATCATTGATAATATCTTCACTTGCAAGTTAAAACCAGAAATTTATTTCATTACAAAGAATTTCAAACACCTTTAAGTATTCATCCTTGCACAGCAAACTTATAAAATGGAAACCACAGCAGGAAATGAATTCATTATAAAGACTTTGGGCATAGTTATTTTAACAGTAAGTTAATATCTTAATCATATGGGTTTATCTGTTTAAAAATATTTCAAAGCAACTTTAATTGTGAAATGCTTATTGAAATCCTTGTAAGTGAATGGATGACCAATTATAAAGTAGTAACAGTCTTCTATTGTTATTTTAGGATCATTGTTATTATTTTGAAAAGTTTAAAGATGGAAGGGAGTCTGTTAAATAAAATTAATTCATAAGGGGTGCAAGGGTAGTTCAGTGTTTGAATTCTTGTCCACCATGTGGGATATCCAGGTTTGATTCCCAGCCCATGCACTTCCCAAAACAAGCAAACAAACAAAAACAAAACAAATTCAACAAGCAGTGCTGCAATAATGGGATACTTACATGGAAAAAGAATGAAATATGACCCCTGCCATTCAGCATACAAAAAACATTAATTCATAGACACTTACTTGACTGTCCCTGTTATGGAAACTTCCCATAGGTTTTTTTATATTCTTTAATAAAATAATGCTAGTTGATTTTTTCATATATATGACAAACCCCCATAACTGGCTTTCCCCTCCACAGATATCCCTCTCTATAAAATATCTGCCCAGAATTAAAAGCATCTTAAAGTGGTTTGCCTTTACTGTTACCCTTATCACTAACACCAATACACCTTATGTTGCCCCATGGCCACCACATATGCTGACTTCTTGTGATTTGGGGCCCACGAAGAAGGTGATCAGAGCAGTAAAATGTGATGCTGCTCTTTAAGGATCTAGGAGGCACCTGGACACCACAGAGGGTACAAGACTTGCTAACCACTCACAAGGGACCCAGTGAAGGAAGCACATTTGAAGAATGGGAGGTTAACTGGGGAATGGGTGCAGAAGACACATGATTCAGTGGGCAAAGAGTGGCATTTTCTATGTGTTGAATGAAAAATGGGTGGGGAGGGATTGAAAGTAAGGACAAGGAGTGAGGAAAGTAGAGTCTATAAAAGTAAATACATGTGCCAAAATATCTTAGGAGTTGACAATGATTAGAGTAATAAATAATATATTTTCTGTGACTTTAGGAATAATTTGTATATAAAATAATTTATAAAAATTTACACTTTTTGTGTATGAGTATACCTCTGTTTTAGTTTGAATATTTAAGTAAGTAAACATAACCTACAATGACCTTGGTCCTTACCAGCCCTACTGGTCTATAGCCCACCTTGTTGAATCAGCTGAATTCTAAAATTTCAGTTTGCTAATTTTTTTTCTTTATCCATTACTAATGGAATTGTCTCTAAGTACATACACACATACATACATACATACATAACATTCATAAACACATACATACATAATAAAAAATAGAACATCTTTCAAATAGTTGTGTTTAACTCTCTTCAGCATTTTCACTATGCTCACAAACATCTGTGGATGAGTCCAGAGAGAACACATTTTTCCAATTTAAACAGAAACCTGTATAGATTGTCTGAGGATATGTGTGGCCTTGGGTAATACCCTAACACCTTTTGAGCTTAATTACTTCTACTATAAAATTAAAATAGCAATATTTATGTCATAAAGTACATATATATGCAAATACATTCTAAATTGGATACTCAGGCACACGTAAATTTGCATTCACAATTTTTAAGCAATTGGCCCATTTTTTTTAGACATATCTGGCCTTTCTTCCCTTGAGCAGATATTGCTCCCTGAGAAATATGGTTTAGTAAAATATTTTTGCCTGATAATTGTTTTCTTTTGTAAAATAAATTTTGCATTAAATTGGTTAAAATTGATTCCTCCATTTCTTTTATAATTATTTTTGTAAATGCTGGTGTTAGGAATAATTCATGGACTAGCCAGCACAAGATATCAAATATTTAGAGATACTTTAAGAGGCTTCTAACATCTATATTTCATTTGGTTACAAGAAAAAGATGGGGCTTCAAAAATATCTTCAAGTGATTATGGTTATAAAAATTATAAAAAGGCAGTACAATTTTCTCAATTCATTTTTCACATAATAATGGAAAGAAGTGGGCCCTTCTTTTATCACTTTGCACCAGCCTATCCTAGAACTCAGTATTTATTCACATTACCCAGAAAGAATCCATTCAAACATAAAGCATCAATGCATTGTATAAATTCGTTGAATAGACTGTAGTAAACTTGTAAAAAAAAATACCTCACACCTCCAGTTGCAAACTTCTTAAAACAAGCATGTCTACTTCCACAATTCTCTGGTCCCCAGAGGACTGCCAATGGAATTATTCTCCCTGAGCTTCATTCCATGGGAAGTCTTATCATTTTCAGTCCCCATCTCCTTTGTTCTGAATACCCTAATTGCAATTGCTTCTTCACTTTATTATGTAAAATAATTCAGCAAACTAGCACACCCACATCTATTCTGCAGCTCTCCAAGCAAGGACATTCCATTTTGTCAGGATCAATTTCTCCTTAAAACACCATTGGGAATGATGATGATTGATGGTATAATCTTGACACTTAGATACATGTATTTTCTTATTTTCTATGGCAGACAAGATTTTATCATTTGTATTCTTTTTCTCAGTCCTACATATTTATCTGTCAGTCCTCCATTGGGGGTAGATATCAATTGTATAGTAAATACATTTCTGCTGCTAAGGCTAAATTAATTCTTCTGAAATTAGGGGATAAGATATGTGTGTGCATGTGGTTGGGTTGGTGGGGGGACAAGTTGTGAAAAATCATGAAATTTGAGGTATAAACAGAACCACTTTTAGGCCCAAGAAATAGTGTGGCAAAGAGGTGTGGAGAAGGCTTTTTTTGCCTATGTATGGACACAGAATTTCCATAATATCCTGAGGATGTGAGATTGAGAGCATCCAAAGTAAACATATCTAGCATAAAGAGAATTGGCTTTGGGGCAGATTCTGCAAGGAGCCTTGTATTTAATGAAGAAAGGGTAATAATAATAATTGCTAACATTTATTGAACTGAAGATACAAGGTGGCAGTGTAGAGGGATCAGCTCTCAGAACCCCAGGGAAGAATGTTAATGTCTACTCCTAACTGGAAGTGAGGGACACACCTGAGTGGAAGGAGGAAGACTTGAGTTATGTCAATTTCCCTGGTGAACTTGGAGCCTCAAACTGCTGATATTTACACCTACACTCCCTCACTTATATCTCTCCTGGTTGCAATGGGCTGGAGAAATATGTGTTACTTGTATTTTAATTAAGACAGGAAACTAGATAACTAGATACATAAACAGAGGGCTAGAAAACATAGATAGTCCCTTAGGTAAATGCAACAAATATGTTTCCTTTTCCTTGGAGCCTTTGTTTCATTGACCACTGATAATATACTTTATGATGTCAAGATGAGAAATCACTTTAGAAGTAGAAAACATTTTCACTGAGCTGGATGACTAAAGCTTTGACTGATGCCCTTACAACAGCTGAAGATACTGAATAGGTGTAAAGAACCAAGAAAACAGTTTCTCCAAAAGATAGGAGATCCAGTAAGTGTGTTTTCATTGTTCTATGTTGATTCCATGGTGTCATGGTTAGGGACATGTGTCAACTTGGCCAAGTTGTGGTAGCTGTTTATCTGATTGGGCAAGTGTTGGCCTACCTGTTATAATGAGGACATTTCATAGGATTAGATCATGATCACATCAGCTGCATCCACAGCTGATTCCATTTGTAATCAGCCAAAGGGGAGTGTCTTCTACAATGAGTGATTCTTAATCTAATCATAGGAAGCCTTTTAAGGAGGATTCAGAGGAGACAGGTTCCATTCCTGCTTCAGCTGGTGAGCCTCTCCTGTGGAGTTCATCCAGGCCCTCCATCGGAGTTGTTGGCTTCACAGCCTGCCCTGTGGATTTTGGACTCTGTGTTCCTGCCGTCATGTCAGACACTTTCATAAATTTTATACTTGCAAGTATTCCTTGTTGATTCTGTTTCTCTAAAGAACCCTAACTTATATGGGGTGAATGGAAGCGGGATTGCAATTTAACCATTCCCTTCCTGGCCCCAGGGATGGGTATCTAATTTAAGCTGAGACAAGTACGGTGTTCCATCTCTTTGACCAAAGTAACAAGTTCAGATATGCACATATTATGAGAGCCAAGCTAATTGAAATCCTCTCTGGGTCTTTCTCATTAACTGTTAAAGAAAAATACTCTCTGTTTTTGGCCACTGTATGGTTTATTAAGCAGGTAGGATGTGAGTTTGCAGTTGTAGATGGCTATTTTTACTACTTTATGGAAAGAGCTTACCTGAAAAAATCTAAAACAGGAAAGAAGAGTCAAGAAATAGTGCCATTATTTCAATGTCAGTTTGTAGTCCATTGATCAAAACATGTTTTCCCTTGGATTTCTTAGTAATATAAGCCAGCAAATTCTCTTATTGTTACTTAAGCTAGTTAAAGTGGGTTTCTATCAATTCCAACCAAAAGAGTTTTATATACAAACAGTTTCTAAAATCTATGCAATATCATGCAAAATTTACTGTTATGAGAACAATCTAACAGATATTCCAGTATCTCTGTATAGTGGAAAATATGAAAGGAGTCTAGAAATTGTTCATTAAGCAGATAGTTGGAATTTTATGCCTTGAATCTAATTGTACTTTATATAATACATACTCAGTTAAGGATAATTGTAAATGGCATTCATAAACATAGTTTGCATCTTTTTTTGTTTGTTTGTTTTACATACTGGACTATGAAACATCAATATTGTTTTACATCCTAGACCTATATATTCTCCTTGTGCAGAAAAAAGTTAACATAACAAGCCTGAGACTATCTTAGAAAGGCCTGCTTGCAAGGCTGGGCCTTGGATGGTGTTTGGGAACTTGGACTTGGGGAGGGTTGCCACCATTCCCTGACAAAGGTGGCTCACTGCACCTAAACTAATTGTGCAAACAATGTAGTTTCTGCTGGGAGTCTGGAATTTTTGTATGTGTTAAGGTTGAGGTTCCTACATGATCAGCTCTTAATACAAACTTTGGGCATTGATTCTCTAATGAGTTTCCTTGGTAGACAGCATTTTGCACTTGATGTCACAACTTTATGTTGGCACACCCTTTGTAAATCTACTGACAGAGGACTCCTGGAAGCCTATGCCTGGTTTCCTCTGGAGTTCACCCCATGCTCCCTTTTCTTTGCATTTTTTCATTGTTATAAATCATGGGCATGAATGTGATTGTATGTATAGTCCTTTGAGTCCTCTTAATGAACCATAAACCTGGATGGGGGCAGTTGTTGGTGACCCTGATATCCTTAGAGACTAATGGCATGAACTACTGAGATAATTCAATTTCTTTTATATTTTCAATTTCCCTCATTTGGTCAGTTAAGGTTCTTTTTAAATGTTCCATCAGCCAAAAATACAGAACTGAGATACCTAAAAATATGAAAATAATTTTACTTTATAATATTATTGTGAATAGATGATAAATAACTTTGCATTCTGGACATGACTATCTCAGAATATATTGTAACTTATTTTCTCATAATAAATTTTATAAATAAGTTTGAATCTCCTCTTATTCTCTCCTGTACTTCAATTATATCACCAGTAATCAAAAAACATCTTTAATTTTTTTCTAAATCTATTATTTCTGCAAACACTTCTAAGGAGTTCAAATGTTTTACTATGTGCAGTGATCATCAAAATGAAGGTTTTAAACCTTTGGAATTATTATTTTTTCATCAAACAAGACTTGCACCTTAGCATCACATTTGCCATTAATTTATGTACCACACCACCACAGCTCCCACACCTAACCCAACAAATTAATTCATTTGCAATTGGTACTCCAATCATACAAACCTATTAGGGGGTTTTGGTCAAGAATTTTTATTTTAAATTCCAAACTATGAGGGTTTTTTTTGAGGGGAGGTGCATGGATTGGGAATCAAACCCAGCTTTTCCTCATGGCAAGCGAGAATTCTACCATGGAACTACATACACCCTTATATGGATTTTTTTTTTATCTTCACATAGTTGCGTATTCATCACCATGATCATTTTTAGGACATCTGCATCACTCCAGGAAAAAGAAATAAAAAGAAAATAGGAAAAAACCCATCCATCATATACACCTAAACCCTCTGTTTCATTGAACACTAATGTTTCAGTTTACCCATTATTTTTTTACCTCTTATCCCCACTCCAATTATTTATTTACTTATTTGTCCTTATTTATTTTTTTTAACCTATCTGTCCATACCCTGGATAAAGGGTGCATTAGCACAACATTTTCACAGTCATGCGGTCACACTGTAAAAGCTACATAGTTATACATTCATCTTCAAGAATCAAGGCTACAGGAATATAGTTCAAAGTTTCAGGTATCTCCCTCTAGCCACTCCAATACATCATAAACTGAAAAGGGATATCTATATAATGTATAAGAATAACCTCCAGGGTATCCTCTCAACTGTTTGAAATATCTCAGCCACTGAAACTTTATTTTGTCTCATTTCTCTCTTCTCCTTTTTGATCAAGGAAGATTTCTCAATCCCATGATGCTGGGTGCCAGCTCATCCCAGGAGTCCTGACCCACTTTGCCATGGAGATTCACAGCCCTGGGAGTCATGTCCCATGAAGGCAGGAGGGCAGTGAGTTCACTTGCTGAGTTGGCTTAAAGAGCGAGGCCACATCTGAGCTACAAAACAGGTACTCTGGGGGCAACTCTAAGGCATAATTATAAGTAGGCTTAGCTTCTTTGCAAGAATAAATTTCATAGGGGCAAATCGCAAGTTCCAAAAACATCGAAAGCCCTCTAAACAAGAATATCAAGGCTTAGTACTACCAGGGACCCAAAGAAGTGAGCATATAATTTGCAGTAAAAATACAAAATGTTCATATTTTCTAGTAATAAAAGAAATGCAGATAAAATATTAATTTAAACAATAGGACGGGCAATGTGGCTCAGTAGCAGAGTTCTCATCTGCCCTGCCAGAGACCCAGGTTTGATTCCTGGTGTCTGCCCGTGTGAAAAAAAAAATTAAACAACAAAATACTTTTGTCCATTAATTGCCAAATATTACCAGAAATAACTTTCAATAACTATGAGGTAATACTACAAAAAAGCATAAATTGGTAAATTATTTTTACATGATATAATCTTAGGCTTGAAGAGAGTCAAACATTGCTAAAGATGTAGCATAATAATTAACCTATCATGATGTATATATATTACACATTATAAAATCAATAACTCACTTGGATTCTAGTAGCTGAGGTATTTCTGGAGTTTTGAGAAGTCCTTCAGATGAAGCCACCAAATCTATCCGACAAGGTTTTTCCTAAAATAAGAGAAAATTTATATTTCCTTTTTTTCTAATTCTCCAGCTCTTTCTCTTTTTAGGTGAATGTTCAAAGAATACAGTATTAAAAAATAAAACATGGTTATTATAAAAAATCAGAATCAGAATAAAGTTTTGAAGAAGAAAATAAGAATCATATGTTATAGAACTACCTAGAAATAAGTCTTAGCAGTTTAGTATAGACTTTCAGACTTTTCTCTATATCCTGTTTGCCCATGCTCATACAAATATATTCATTTACAAAGAAAAAAAAATAAGATCATATCCTAAATGAAATATTAAAGTATGCTTGATTTGCATAAATATATTGGATATTTTCTGTGTAAATGTATACTGATTTTTTCAAAATTAAAAATTATGCACAATAACCCATAGGGAGAGTATTTCATAGCTGTATAGGAAAAGAGCTATAAAATAGAAAAATGGGCAAAGGACATAATGGCTATTATGGCTAAAAAAGAATGGTATACAGGATCAATTCACATTTGAATAGATATGGATAATCAAAGATAGGCAAATTAATACAACCACAAAATATTTCCTGCATATAATTCCTTCAAAAATTTGAAAAATCAATAATACCCATTTATAATAAGATATGGGGAAAAGGAGCCTCATAACTTTTTTCCATAAATATAAATTGGGGTAACATTTCTAAAAGGCTATTTTGTGGTTTTAAACTCTTTTCCTAAGTATTTGTGAATAATTTTCTGTTCCACATTAAAGTTTCTCTGGATCAGTTAACATACTATTACATATATTTTTCTGAAAATCAATAAAAAAAACACTATCACATAAAAATGTCAATCAATGTAGACTATAATTCTAATAAAATTGAGCTTGTAGATCTAGGGATGTAGACAATGTTAATTAGCAATGCTCACTTTACAGATGGAGAATGCAAAGTAAGAGACAGTTTAAAGACTTGTTCAAGATCACACAATTAGTGGTGGAGTCAGAGCTTAAAGTCAAGTCTTCTAATGCCATAGCTTATTTTCTTTCCATAGATCATAAACAGAAAACTATTTTTTTATTCAAATGGGTCAAAAAAAAAAAGAGGATTTGGTTTATATCCTTACCCTTTAAAGGTGTGTCTGGAAGAACTGTCTAAAGGCCATGTATGGAATATTCAAATCTTCACAGATTCCAACAGGAATTTTCTACACAATTGTATTCCACCACAAATGAGAAACTACCCCAGGGAAAATCTGCTTCAATATGTTGACTATGCAGGATAATGTATTAAAAAGAAAGCCAAGGAAGGAAGTGGAATTATACCTGGGTCATTATTTACTTAGGATGCTGAAAGATGTTGTTTTCTGGCTATTCTACTATTCTCTCATCTACATCCATTGATCTTGGAAAGATGATGCATTTTCTGGTGATTTGCTCCTCAAAACTGTCATTCTCTTTTAGTTTTTCTTTTTGATATTATACATTAAAAAAACAAGATAAAAAATTTGTAGAATGTTTCACATTCCCAAAAGTAAGGGACTCTAATTTTATTACCTGGGTACTATCAATAATAGACAAACCACCACATGGAATCAATTTCATTTTCTTAGAAATGTAATCTTTGAGAGTCTATATAATAAAGTAATATTTGACAACTCTGAGATTTTTTTCCCCCTCAATGTGCTTCATCAGTGATTTCATAACAAAAAAAGATGGACACAAATATCACACCTTATCTTTTCCATCTTCAAACTTCATATATCATAGCACCTGCTGTAGTTAAAATTACTTAATACTGCTTTCTATATAGGGCAATCTAGAAGTTAAAAAATACTTATGACCAACTTTTATGGACTTCTATTTGTATTACTTCTTCGATTTTTTGTATTTGGATCCTAATATTAGAAAAAAACATTTCTACTTACAAGGTAAAGTAAAAACATTTACAGACAGGTCAAAACTGAGTTTATAATTTGCAGATCCTCAGTGGTAGAATTTTGAAAGGATATAACTCAGGAAGAAAGGAAGGAGATTTAAGAAACAATCTGAGCAAAAAACCCACAAAAAACAAAAACAACAACAAAAACCCTGATAAAAAGGGTAAATTTAAACAGTTACTTCCTGCATAAAAACAAAAATAATCATGGTAATTTGGGTATACAAAAACAAGATGGAACTAAAATTCTGGACAATGATAATATGTAATACACAAGGCAATGATCTGTTTTGGAGTCTCTTTTTGGGAAAAGGGTTGAGACAGATTTTGTTAACCATTTTTTTTAATGCTAAATTCTAGGAAAAATTTTGCTTTCCCTGTGTCACTAGTATCTTTACTACCCATAGGTAAAGAAATACATTTTACCCATTTAAAACTCCTTTAGCTGCCAGGAAATCTTGTCTTTACTTTGAAAAGACAGTCAGTGTTAAACTTATTGGAAAAAGGAGTAAATATAAAAAAGTTTTTCAGTGTTCTTGTTCATGTATATTTTTTGGTGTGTCATGTATTTCATGATCATAAAAATAAATTAAAGATCTGTCTATGAGGAAGCTGATTAAAATATCATTTCCTGGATTATTTTCCTAAACTTGGGATATCAAAAAGTTATTATTTTTTTTAAATTTGCATATGGGCAGGAGGCACCAGGGATCGAACTCCAGACCTCCAGCATGGCAGGTCAGAGCTCTGCCCGCTGAGCCACGGCAGCCTCCCATAAAGTTTGAACTATAGGTAATATGTTGGTGGGACAGGTGGGGGAGAGATATAGAGCCAAGAAATCCTGAATTTACATGTAAAATAATAAAATGGATCAAAATGCAATTTAAAGTAACCAAATTAAACATTCACCAATTCTGTGCAGATAATTTTATTTTGCTAAATATCATGGTGGATTTTACCTTTTTCTTTCAGCCAAACATTTTCATATATAATTGTGTTAGTTAGATTCAATTGTCAACTTGGCCAGGTGAGCACACCTAGTTTTGTTGCTGTGGACATAAGCCAATGGTACATGAACCTCATCTGTTGCTAATTACATCTGCAGTCAACTAGGAGGCATGTCTGCTGCAATGAGTGACATTTGACTTAATTGGCTGGTGCTTAAATGAGAGAATGCAAGGTAGCACAGCCTAAGCAGCTCAGCATTCCTCATCTCAGTACTCACAGCTCGGCCCAGGCCTTTGGACATGCAGAATGAAGTCACCCCAGGGAAAGTTGTTGGAACCCAGGGGCCTGGAGAGAAGACCAGCAGAGGCCATCCTGTGCCTTCCACAGAAGAAAAAACCTCAGTGGAAAGTTAGCTGCCTTTCCTCTGAAGAACAAACAAAATAAATCCCCTTTTATTAAAAGCCAATCCATCTCTGGTGTGTTGCATTCCAGCAGCTAGCAAACTAGAGCAATGACTAAACAGCAAGAAATAATATTTCATGTGGTAGGAATGCTTCTTTTCTTCTTTCCAATAGTTGTATAAGCAGCAAAAAACTTACTGGGCATCACCTGATCCTTAGTTCATTTCTGCTTCTTAATTACAATTTAATTTCTTATTTTACTAAAATTTAGACAGAATATGATAAATTCTAAAACCTTTCTGTACCCAGAACATACAGTTTACTTTGATAGATATCATTAATTTAGAAAGACCTCATTTTAGTTCAAATAAATCTTATTAGTGTACTTTTATCAACCACAAACTTCTTGAAGGTGTGGTTAATGGCACAGCCATGCTTAATAATTTCATGTTCACTTGACATGACACTAGTTTTGATACCAATAAGAATGGAGTGAGTACTATTTCTCCTTTACAATTCATAAGGTGATTCAAATTATTTAAAAACTAAGCTGTTTAAATGTTAACCATAATACCAAAGTGGATTAATTACTTGCCAGTGCATTAGTAGGATCTTGAAAGCACAATAAGAAGATGAAACATTTTTACTATATGACAGAAAGACTTGTCATAGAAAGTGATTATAGTTACTAGTTGAAAATAAAAACATTTTTCTTTCAGTTTGTAGATCAATATTTTTGTATCAGTAGACTTTGTTGAAATGAAGATAGTAATAATAGTGATGTTATAATCCCAAATGCCAAAAGAAATAGGAGTATTTTTTTAGCATGAAGCCTAAAGAAAAAAAGATATAGAATAATAATTTCTCTATATATCTTGTGATATCAAAGAAGAAGGTACCCCATTAGGTTTAAATACTCTTCTCCATGGGACAGGTATATTTCTTCAGCTTCACCAGAAAAATATTTCTCCAGTTAGCCAAACCTCTGTTTTATAAGCTGACATTGCTCACACTTCCCTAGTTTTTAAAAAAGTATTTCAAATTACTTTGATCCTAGACTGGTAGCTTCAACCCTATAATTGTTAACTATTGTCCTAACACTTTGGTGAATGTGAATTTTGTGAATATGAACTCATATCTCCAGGATTAGAAAACTGAATGAAATATTTACTAAAAGTCTAAGCTTGGAAATCTGTACTCTGGACACACAATCAATTCATTAAGAATAGAATCTTATAGGGTTCTTCTTGAAATAACTTTCCATTCTTACACTATTATAATTTAAAATATTAGTTAACTTCATTAACTGCACTGATGAGCAGACCTTTGTTGCTATATCTGTACATATTTCAGTTTAACCTTTTTCATTTAGTCAATACTAGGTATATTGGGAGGCATTCATTGGCTCATTCTCTTATTCAATAAGCTTTGAAGGAATACATTCTACATTGTGGGCATTTTTCTGGGTGCTAGGAACACGAATTAGGGTATGGTGCTTATCCTCAGAAGCTGACATTTTAGTGAGGAAAACAGATGAAAATCAGTTTTTATAACCCAGGGTGGTAAGTGTTGCACTACAAATACTCATATTATGCCTTTAGACACAGAGAAAAATTATTCAAATCAAGGCTTCCTGAACAAATGTTTCAACTACTCTTTAAAGGTTATGCATGAATTAGCTTCTTAAAAGAGGGAAAAGAACACTCCAATAGCAAAACAGAGGAAGTACAAAGGCATGGACATATGAAACAGCATTACATGTGGTTCGTAGGCTAGAGGAGCATTTTGAGAGATGGAGATGGTAAAAGATGCAGTTTATAAAATGAAGGGAAACAGTAACCAAAGAGTGATTATTTTATTTAACTTTTAAGAATGGAGGGCTTACTCACTACCTAAAAATGTCATTAGAGAGGGATTTTGGGCTAGGAATTTAACTGCTTGAGACTGTAGAAAGTGAAAGATTGTTCTTGGAGAGGAGAAGATTCACCTGTTCCATAGAGAAAGAAGGGAAGGATAAAAGAAAACAAAGAACTGAAGACAAGTTTGTAGATGGTAGAGAAAGAAATTGAGGAGGATTATTACTCAGTTAACTGAAATTAGGAGGCAAAATCCCTTTCTGTAAATGAGAGCATTGTAGGGATTTGCAGCCACTAAGAGAACAGGAATGGAAACTGATTAGGAAAATAGAGAGACATTGTTAAGAGGTATTAAGAGCCCAGACAGTTCAAAATCATGGGTTTTTAGTGGCAACAATCGATATGATCATGTGACATTTTTCCAATAGTGCTCAGTAGCTCAGCTGTAGGAATAGAGAGGTTAAATGTCTTGAATGATTCAGGTGGAGGTTTAAAAACAGAAGGACAAAAGTAATTAAAGTGATGGATGACATCATTGAGTCTGAAAAGAGAAGAAAATTAAATGAGAAAATGAAAGGAGCTGACAGATTATAGATCTCTAAGATGCTGAAGATCATGAGAGAGCTGGAGGTAGCTGCAGGCAGAGAGTAATGTGTCATTGTTTAAAATTCAGAGGTAGGGCATTCTGCATTATCACAAAGTTGATGGCATAGCCAAGAAATAAATGAAGCTGAATGTCATTTTTGTTCAGGAGATCAATGGAATTATAAGACTATGGTGTTGAATGAATCAGTCACATTAAAGACATCTTATTCTTAGAGAAGGTGGCAGAACTAGGACTGTAAAGAATACCATTATCCAGGTTCACAACTGTCCATAGATGGGGGGAATAATCACGTTGCAGTAGATGATAGCAATAAGAAGTGGTAGAGAATGGTATGGCAATATGGCACAGCCTCAAAGGATAGGGGAATAGTGTTTGGGGAATGACAATGAAAACAAGAAATAATCTTCTCATCCCTTATGAGATATGAGGAGAGAAAATGATAAGCTTCTATATGAGAGGGATACAGGGACAATAGTATCATCTGGGGAAAGTTGAGTTTCAGTTAAGACAAGGAGGTGAAGGAGAAGAGTTTGCATACAAGCAGCTTCACAGCACACAGTGGAAAAGGCTGGCAGAGAAGATAGTAGTGGGTAGCAGTGGGTAGAAGAGTTTAAGAATGACTTTGAAAAGAGAAAGCTAGGATCAAATCTGATTCCTTCACTTACTACCTGTGAGCTTTGGCATATTAATCACCTTTATGAACTTTAATTTGTAAAACAGAATTAATAAAACCTATTCATAGAGTTGTTGTAAGAAGCCAGTATTATTTAGCAACTAGTTGGCAAGCAATAAAATTGTCAATTTTTAATAATACCAAATACATATTAGTACATTATAGTATATTTATATTGTGAGCTTAGGGTTCAGATTGATTTAAAAACTGGTTAAAGTGTACACTTTAAAAGGATGAATTTTATAGTATGTGAAATATATATTAAGGTAAAAAACTTTTTAAAATTAATTTTTACTTAAACATGAAATTAATGACCATAAGATTACAAAAGTGTTTTAAAAGACATCAATGTTTAAACACAAAGGAATAAATTCTGGTTAGACCAAGCACAAATGAGCAAATCTTTTGGAGTAAGACATTCTTAGTATCTGTCAGGTTTTCCCATATAGGTGACTCTATAAATGTATAAGTTGTCTCTACCTTTATTGTTTGTGTCAAATTAAACCCAGACAAGTTTGAATTTGTTGGAGAAAACCAATGATTTGCTGCTAAATTGATTTACAACCATTAAAGATTCTTTTAAGGGTGGGAGAGAAATAAGTCAATTTCAAGTGTGAACTTCCTACTTATAAATTTAATTAATTTTAATGACTTAGGCAAATTACCCCCAAAACTACAAAGTTAGAGATAGAGATATAGGAAAGGCAGAGAAGGAAAAAAAAGACCATACAAATTTGTATACAGGGGGTGTGAGGGCAGTTCTTTGGTAGAATTCTCCCCTGCCATGAGGAAGATCTGGGTTTGATACCCAGCCCATGCACTTCCCAAACAAACAAGCACACAAACCAACAAAAAACCAAACCAAACAAAAATTCAACAAATGTGAAACATCCCCTTGGAATAAAGGGATACTCACATGGAAAAAGAATGTAATGTGATCCCAATCATACAGCACAGAAAGAAAAAAAAGTATACAGATTTTTGAATCAATTATTCAAAATGTTTCTCTGTTTGATAAGATTTTAAAAAGCATTTTCTCTTAAATCTTTATTAATGCAACCCTACAATGCTTGAGGTAGGGTAGGCAAATAATTTCCAATATAATCCAAGCCATAAACTGTTTTTTTTTGTAGAATCATTTGAGATCTGGATCACTATCTAAAAGTAAATTATTGTAGTTTTATTATTGTGTATAGTTCAAGGATTTATAAAAATTTTTGACAACTAGAGCACCAATCCTTAGAAAACTGTGCTTAATAAAAATTAAAGTTTTAAAATTCAAGATGTAACAATGCAAATTATCATTTCTCTGGGTCTGAATCTGTTAACTTTCTTAAGGAAAAAAATGTTAAGGGGCAATAGTATAGATTGTTTCATAACTTCAAAGTCAAATGCAAAAATTCATCTTATAATCAATTATTATTTTAACAAATTAATTTTATGTTTTATTTCAAAAATTAACCTTAATTTGCTTTTCAGTTTGCATCCAACTTAATATCTGACATTGCAGTTCTTGAATCCTGTAGTTGGTTTCAAGCTTTTTCTTCCTAGCAAACTGTCAATCCCCAGCTGTCTCCAAATGTAATCCAAATGAGACCTAAAATGCTTTTGTAGACATCTTTGGTAGGTGACAAATATCCTGCCAAAAAAAACAAAAGTAGAAAAAATGCATATATCTTTGTCCTTTGAGAAACTCTACCCTAAAAACACTGAAAGGAAATGAGTCATAATAGAAACAGTAAAAATTTCCTTCAATTCTTTTCTGATTTTGATCAGAAATATTCAATAGTGAAAATCCTAAAATTGAGAGAAGCTGAAAAATATGCCCCAAACGTCTCTTTTATGCTACATACAACTTATATACTTAAATATAGTCTATATATTATCTGATTATGTCCCACCCTTTCCTGGTCTATAGCCCTTTGAATGCTACTGCACACTTCCTAAATTCCAGTGATTATACTTATAAAAGATAAGATATATACCAATCTTGTTGAAATCTTTGCTTCACTGGAATTTTCTTGGTATTTTATTTATACATCTTTTATAGAATATGAAACTCTTTACTTGATTTCTGGTTAATTATGTATGTGAATATCAACCTCACTAGTCCATAAACTCTTTCAGGATTGAAGCCATGATATTTATACATAATTTGTATACTTGCTAAAATATACAAATTATATTTTCACATTCACTAAGGGCAATTTTTAAACATACACATTCCTGATTCATATTCATATAAAGTAAATTGAAGATTCATATTATAGATTCATATTCACCAAATATAGAATGGAACCCAAAGATTTCTTTATCTTAAAAGCTCTCCAACTGACTCCGCTGCACACCAAGTTTTGTGAATTACTGCAATAAAAATAGTAATTTATGTAGATCTGGTGTCCAATGACTATTTGGGTAATAAAATCATAAATTTTAAAGTTGTAAAATTTATATTCCTATGTTCAATGTGCACATTCACTTTAATTTTATATTCATACTGCTAGACTGATGGGCAATTTGGAGACTGACTTACATTCCTTCTGCTTCTTAATCTCTATATTATAGATTCTCCATTCTGCCACTGGCAGAAGACATTCTGAAAGACAAATCTAATCCAGTAGCATAATCACTTAAATGGCTCCACATCTTATATAAGATAAAGCCCATATTCTTCTGTGGAGCTTCAAATGCCGCTCATGATTTTCCTCTTATTTATGTTTCCATCCATAGCTCCTGTTGCTTTCCACCTTGTACTGTTAAATAGAGCCATATGGAACTATCTGCAACCATTGCTAACTGTGCCAACTCTGGGCTCTTAATTCCACCTAGAATACCCTTTTATACATTATCTAGTTAACAAAGTATTATTATTTTTTTAATATTCAGCTTAAAAGCAACACTCTCCATCCTTTATAAATGCCAGCCCTGTGTATCTCTACTCTAGTATCCATTGTTCTATACTGAACTATTTCTGGATTAAATCCCAGAAAGGAAACTCTGAACTTTGAACAGTGAGACTCTATACCTTGCTACCTTGGAAAAGTAACAAACTGGAAGGTGGAAGAAAATACAGATTTCTTGTAGGGAGCAGGGCAGAGAACTTTCTTCCCCTGCCATAAAAGAGAAGGAAAGGAGGTCAACATAAATAACTTTATATTATATTGGCCTTCTTTTCAACATAAATATATAACTACTTATATAACTAATTATAGAAATATAAATATAACTAAATAACTTGCTCCATGATTTTATTTTTATTTTATATTTTTTAATATTTTTATTGAGAAATCTTCACACACATACAGTTCATACATGGTGTGGCAGTTAGATTCAGTTGTCACCTTGGCCAGGTGAAGGCACTTAGTTCTGTTTTGTGGGCATGAGCCAATGGTATGTGAACCTCATCTGTTGCTGATTTTCATCTGCAGTTGGCTAAGAGGTGTGCCTGCTGCAATGAATGACATTTGATTTAATTGACTGGTGCTTAAAAGAGAGAGCTCAACATAGCACAGCCCAAGCAGCTCTGCATTCCTCATCTCAGCACTTGCAGCTCAGCCCAGGCCTTTGGAGATGCAGAAAGGAGTCACCCCGGGGAAAGTTGTTGGAACCCAGGGGCCTGGAGAGAAGGTCAGCAGAGACCTCCTATTCCTTCCCACCTAAGAAAGAACCTCAATGGAAAGTTAGCTGCCTTTCCTCTGAAGAACTAACAAAAATAAATCCCCTTTTATTAAAAGCCAATCTGGCTCTGGTGTGTTGCATTCTGGCAGCTAGCAAACTACAACACATGGTTTACAATCAGTGGCTTAGAATATCATCACATAGTTGTGTATTCATCACCATGATCATTTTTAGCATATTGACATCACTCCAGATAAAGAAATTTAAAAAAAAGAAAAAACTCATATACCCATACCCCTTACCCCTCCCTCTCATTAACCACTAGTGTTTCAATCTACCCAATTTATTTTACCCCTTATCCCCTATTATTTATTTATTTTTTATCCATTTTTTTAGTCATCTGTCCATACCTGGATAATAGTGTGCTCCTTGATTTGAAGGGGGAACAGAAGGATGAGAAAGCCCTCCATGAAAAATGCCCAAGGCAGCTGTATGATTCTTTATGAGTTGGTATATAGAGCTTCAGAAGCTAATTTTCAAATAAGGATTTTATTTTTATAGTATTACTCAAGGTATCTACATGGTAATGTGAAATTATGATTATGGTAAATGAATTTCTTTGAGGTGCAACAACAATTCAGTTCAAGTATTTAGCTTTCAATGATCTTACTTAGTTCTAGGATAAATTGTAGAGGAAATCTGACTATTTATAATTGAATTATGTTTGATCTAGGAAAGACACAAAACCACAAACATTCAACAAGCACCTAAAATGTATATGGCAAAACATCATATCTTACATTAAAAAATAATGGATAATAAAAATTATGTAATTGAATTTGCTTAAAGGTCTTTAGGATCTGTAATTCGGGCCTAACTCAGAGAATCCTAATGTCTATTTTTCTAGATGATAACAATTGCTAAACATATTTTTAAATGAAAATAAAGAGAACAAAATATATATTCATTATAAGCATGTCAAAATAAGCAATGTTTAGTATATATAAGTGAAAAAAGACTGCATAATTTTTGGAAATATGCATCTTTTTCAGAAAAACAAAAGTTATTTTAGATAAAATGTTACAGTAGATTAAAAAGTTAGAAATAAACCTCAAGATTTATTGATTCTACTGATTTTTTTAAAGAATCAACTTTTGGTTTTATTAACTTCAATTTTTATTTGTTTTTTCTGATTGATTTAGGTTTATATGGCTCTTCTTTCACTAGTTTTCTAAGATGGTAGATTAAATTATTATGTTAGATCTTTCTTCTTTTCTAATATATGCATTCAATGCTACAAATTTCCCTCTATGCATTGCTTCCCACAAATTTTAAGTTTGTAGTTTCATTTCCATTTGGTTCAAAATAATTTTTAATCTCTCCTGAGACTTCTTCTCTAACCTATGTGTTGTTTAGATGTGTGTTGTTTAGTATCCAAATATTTTGGGATTTTCCAGATCCATTTTTGTTATTGGTTTCTAGTTCAAATCCATTATGGTTTGAATTGTATGATTTCTACTCTTTTAAATTTGGTAAGGTATGTTTTATGGCCCAGAATGTGGTCTATTTTCATGAAGTTTCCATGTGAGTTTGAAGAGAATATCAAGAGAATATCAAGAGAATTGTTGAGTGAAATATCCTATAAATATCAATTACATATATTTGAATGATAATGTTGTTCAATTCAACTATATCCTTATTGAATTTTTACCTGCTAGATTTGTCAATTATCTATAAAGGAGTGTTGAAGTTTCCAACAATAATGGTGGATTTATCTATTTCTCCTTACATTTCTTACCATTTTTGCTTTATGTACTTGATTCTCTGTTAGGTAGACATACGTTAAGGATTGTTATGTCTTCATAGATAATTGACCTCTTTATCATTATGCAATGCCCCTATTAAGCCTGCTTTGTCTGAAATTAACACAGCTCACTTTCCATTCTCTACTTTTGTGGTAATTAAGATAGTGTCCCCACATTTAAAGAGCATCCCTAAATATCTTCCCTTAATCTAGCTTTCTCATATCCAAAGTACTGCCGTGCAGCTAGAGTGGTCTTTCAAAAATGCAAATATGATATTATTACACTATTTAAACTCCAAAAAGTGCTCTCCACACATCTTTTAAAATAAATCCAGGCTCATTATTATGGCAGACAGGCTTTTCATTTGCTGCTAACCTTTTCCACTATGCTTATTAAAGTATCTGTCACATTTCATTAGTAGACTCTGTCCAGTGATCCTGCGCTACCTTGAAGTTAGATTTCCTGTGTTCTTTTGTTGGAATCACCAGTGTCTAGACTCTTATGTTAAAGGAATATATAAGAAAGCAAAAATGGAGAATGAGGGGCACTGATAGCTAATACCAGTAACTTTTTTACAAATTATTGTACATAATCTATTCATCCTAAAAACAATTGATTCATATCACTCTTTCAAAATAGAAATGAACCTCATTAAAATGGTCAATGTTTCTCAAAATTTTTGGTAAAGTTTTGAGGGTTTAAAGTCACCTTGAATATGTAATTTTTTTATTAAAAATGAAGCATATTTGAGTCTCCTTCAGTGTGAATGAAGTCAAACCAAAATGAATACAAATTTCCATTTCACTATTTTTATTTGAAATTTCTTCAAAATATATACTTCTAAAAGTTTTATTTCCTCTTTTCTTCCATTCTATTTTTTTTGCTTTACTGTAAACACTAAAATAATGCACAATAATGCTAAACCCTTGCAAAACTGTTATCAGTACCAAATTATAATTTAAAAAGAAGTACATAACATAGGTCCTGAAATATTGATTATTATAAGTATTAAGACAACTCATTTGGATTCTTCCCACAGTTGAATCCTAGAAATCTCAGAGAATATCCTCTCTTCCTTAGTAAGTTATCAGATACCTTTTCATACATTCTGTGCTTTTCTTTCAGAATCATTTTCTAAATAATTGACTCAGTGTTCCTTTCAAATCCTGCTTCTCTTGTTTTTATGGATTCAAATATACAGTAGATGATTCATACCTCATGAGAGAAAATCTGCATTATTAAATGCATGAAATTGGGTATAATGCATTCATAATTAACATATGGTTCTGTCAAAGATAAATTTGTTTTATACCCATATAAGGGGAATGGCTTGATGGAAGGCAATAAATCAAATTATCTTCCTTTCAGATACAGATCAATATGTCAAGTGCCCTGAAGCTCAATATCTGAATGAACAGATAGATTGATGCCTCCTGAAAATTATTACTTTTTGTCTCATGATGATTCCCTAGCAGTAGTTCTGGTCTCTATGGCCATAACTTTCTCTATCCTTATGGCTCTAATTTTAGGAATATTTATTCAATATCAAGACACACCCATTGTTAGAGCATATAACCAAAATCTAAATTAACTCCTCCTTATCACCTTAATGTCCTGTTTCCTTTTTTCCTTGACATTTATTGGTTAGCCTAACTCAGTCACCTGTATCCTGAGACAAATATTCTTTGGAGTTATATTTTCTTTGGCTGTTTCGGCTGCTTTAGCAAAAATCTTCATTGTGGTTGTGGCCTTTAAAGCCATCAAACCAGGACACACATCACATATGTGGAGGGTGACCCAATTCTCAAATGCTATCGTCTTTAGTGGC
Source organism: Myrmecophaga tridactyla (assembly GCA_004026745.1). Taxonomy (NCBI): domain Eukaryota; kingdom Metazoa; phylum Chordata; class Mammalia; order Pilosa; family Myrmecophagidae; genus Myrmecophaga; species Myrmecophaga tridactyla. The sequence goes on from PVIY010033537.1 coordinate 21,814, forward strand.
TCCCTCATTCAAGTGTGTATCTGCACATCCTGGCTGGGAACTTCTCCCCCTTTCCCCGACACAGACACACAATCTAAATTTGGACACATCATCCTTCAGTGTAATGAAGGATCCGCTACTGCCTTCTACTGTGGACTGGGTTACTTTGGCTTTCTGGCATTACTGAGCTTGAGGCTTCCAATAAGGCAGGAGGCTGCAAAACACTTTCAATAAGGCAAAAACAATCACCTTCAGCATAGTAGTTTTCTGCAGTGTGTGGATTTCTTTCATACTTACTTATCTGAGCACCAAAGGCAAAGCCATGGTGGCTTTGGAAACCTCAATCTTGACTTCCTGTACTGACTTACTGGATATATTTCTTCCCAAATGCTATGCAATTCTATTGAGGTCAGATATGAATTCAAGACAAAAACTACTTGGACAAAATTTCTTCCCCAAAGCAAAGAATTTAATTTTCAAGCTGCTTCTTTGTTACTAAAGGATCAATGATATGGAAACAAAGAGTCAAGATTTGACATGAAATAAATACATTTCAATAAAACAATGACAATTGTTTGTTAATTAAATCACACCATTTTCATTGGAGCCAACAAAACATGGTAAAAAGCTCTGTGATCTGATTTAAAAAGTTCAAATTCTGTACCCCCTGTTGGCTGACTCTGACTTTCATATTAATTAGCATTTCCTTGAGTACAATTTTCTCATTTCTAACAACATTTAATAAATTAATAAGTAACAAAAGGTTAGATAAAGGATTAAATGAAAACATGCATGTGAAAACATAGTAGGCACTCAAAAAATGTTTCCTTTTCATTCATCTTACTCTGGTTATTATTTGTGTCATATTTAAATAAAATTAACTTTTACAAAATTATAGGTTCTCATGTTAAAAAGAATCAATGGTATTTGTTTCTCCCTCATTATATTGCTGTTATAGACAAAGTGATATAAAATGTGAGCTCTTGGCTATGTAAATTGTATTTAATATATTTCCATGGGCTTTGGTGAAACTCACTGATCAGAGTTTACATAAAGTCCTGAAATAAATTAATGGAGAAACTCAAGGAAAGACAGAACTTCATCACTGAGGACCTCTGTCACATAGGTAGAGAAACTGGACTTTTTGAGGGGATTCCACTTTATTTGATGATAGTTGCTTACTAATACAGTCAGATTTTTCAGATGTTTTATCTTCCACTTTTCCCCACTACTGATATGTAATATCACATACATTATGTTAAGCTACTGTTTTAGTTTATATGGTAGTTCTATACTTCATTTTCTGAGGAATTGTCCAATTGTCTTCCACAGTGGCTGCACCATTTTACTTTGCCACCAGCAAAATTGAGTGTCCCTATTACTCTGCATCCTCTCTAGCACTTGCTATTTTCCCATTTTTTAAAATAACAGTCACTCTAATGGGTGTGAAATGATATTGTATTGTGGTTTTGATTTTCATTTCCTGATGGCTCATGATGTTGAGCATCTTTTCATTTGCTTTCTATCTGTAAATTTTTTCAAAGACATGTCTATTCAAGTCTATTGCCAATTTTTAATTGATTTTTGTCCTTTGGTTGTTAGATTGAAGAATTTGTTTTTATATTTGGATATTAAACTTTTATCAGAGTTGTGGTTTACAAATATTTTCAGCCAGTGTGTATATTGTGGCTTTACCTTCATTATAAATTTCTTTGAGGAATAAAATTTTTAATTTTGATGAGGTTTCATTTATCAAAATAGTTGTTTCAGACAGTTCCTGCCATTTAATAGTTGTTTTTGTGGAAGTTCTGAGTCCTAGAACTCCCTCTATCATCTTCCCATGAAAATAAGCTCAAAATCTTAAGGAAGAAATGCTTAGTTATATTATTTCTATTTATTTCTTCTTTTAATATCAACTGTCAAAATTCCTTTTAATCTGTCATGTCCACTCATTTTCTATATCTTATTTCCTGGATTGTAAGACTTTTCATTTATTTATTTTATTGTCTCATTTTCATGGAATTGGCTTTCTTCAGATGTTTCATTCTTTTTGACAGTACTCTAATTTTTCAAGTTGAAATCTTCCTTCTAAACCTGTAGTGTTTCTGGTTGTGAACCTGATTTAGTGTACAAATGTAATCACCCTGTCAGTGCCCTTAGTTTAATACATCCTTGGAACTTCCACAAATACATTTCAATAGTAGTACATGTATAGTAATATACTTATATTTAAAGCATTGATTTCCTCATTGGATATAGATATTATCTATCCCCAAGAATTTTATCTAGAATTTAAAATAATGAGTATCCACCTACATGGATTTAGTATGGGTGTAGATTTCATTTGAATAGCTATCCTATTACTCTTAATTTTTATTTAGTTCACCAGCTATGCATGGGTTGGGGATCACTACACACTGTTTGTGCAAGGCTTTGAACCTTACTTAATGAATTTATTTACAAAATGAGGGATTGACATTAATAAGAAAATTTTGTGATCTGTTGTATAATAACCACAGTAGAACTTCTGCTTCTTTTCAAAATTCTGTGATTCAAGGAATAGCTCTCATTTCATTCCTTGCAATTCCTCTTTTGTGAATTTTCCAACAGAAGAAAAAAAATGATGTGAACCTGAGAATAACTTTCTGTGGTCCCAAATCTTCCCAAAGTAATAATTCACTGTAGAACTTCTTGGAATATATCAGCTTGGGAACAGACAGAAAAATATACTTTTAAGGGCAATATTATGAAAAGTTACAAGGGAATCTTCAGCTTTTTCATTCATTTACTACTTTTAGGGTTAGAATCTATCCAGTTTCATGGGTCACAATACAATCACAAATCATATTCAGGTCAATGTGTCTTCTCTTCAGAGACATCAAGCCTTTTGCAGTCATGGTCTCTGTTTCATTTAACTAATGCTGCCAGAAAATACTGCAAATGGATTGGCTTTTTCAATGGGGTTTTATTAGGTTATAAATTTACAATTCTAAATCCATGAAGATATCCATATTAAAGCATTAAGAGTAAGATACATTCTTTGAGGAAATATTGCTGGCAACAGAGGATGTCACATAGGAAGAAGGCATATGGTGGCATCTGCTGATCCCTCATTCCCAGCCTCTTGCTTCAATGGTGGTTTCCAAAAGTCTCTGGGTATTTCTCTCTCAGCTACACTGAGTTCTCTGCATTTCATCTGTCTTTTATCCTCATGATCCACTTTGGCTGTGCTAGGTCACATCTCCAGGGAAACGACCTAATCAAAAGGTCCCACCCAAAAATAAGTTTGTTCTGCAGGGATAGATAAAGAGAAGATGACGTTTTAGGGGGTACAGGAGAGTCTCAAAGCAGCACAGTTACCTTATACTAAAAGCATTAGTGTGACAGACACCAGTAACAGTTCTTGATGGAATGAGGAATGGATCTGGATGGTCACAGGAGTTTTTAAACTTTGAGCCAGATGATTTTTGATTTTTGTACTGTGATAGATCCTGGCCAGACCTGTCACCCTCAATTCCTTTCAGGTCTTGAAATGTCCACAAATGGGTCACTGGCACATAGTTAGAAGTGACTGTGCCATTTGATGCCTTTTCACTTTTACCTGAAAATCATATGGTAAGTTGGTCTTAGTAGCATGACAAGATTTTGCAGCCAAAGTCCAGATGACACATTAGAAATTTGTGGCTGGTTATATGAATCTTTTATAGTATCTTAAGGTAATTAAGTTGGAGAATTTTATTTTTTTAGAGGAATCATAGGTTTAGAGAGAAATCATGCAAATATAACAGGCACTCCTTATACCACACTATTATTAACATCATGCATTCATGTGGTACATTTGTTTCAACTGCTGAAATAATATTCTCATAATTGTACTATTAATGATAGTCCATGAGCCACCTTGGGGTTCACTGTGTTATACAGTATTATGGTTTTAAAAACTTTTTATTCTATTAACATATTTACAATAAAAAATTTCCATGTTTAAACATATTCAAATACATATTTCAGTACTTCAATTTATACTCACAATATTGCATTATCATTGCCGCCATTCATCTCTAAATTTTTCTATTACCCCACATAGGTAGTCTCTATAATTTAATTATTATTTCCCCAATCTCTACTCTCAATCCCAAACACTGGCAAACTAAATTCTAATTTCTCACTCTGACTTTGTTTATCCTAGTTATTTTATATAAGTGAGATCATACATCATATAATGTATGATGGTGATGCTACCATTTTGTTTCAAAAACTCAATACATTCATTTTACAATGGTTCAGCTAGCTCACTCAAGACTTTTTTTCTTGGCCAGACACATCTATTTGCCCTGTGGATGGAGTGCAGGAAATGCAGCTAGAACATGTTTTCTTGTCTTGATATCATCATGCATCTTATGACAAAGAATTTTTTTTTGTTTGGGTCAAAATAATAAATGGTGATGATCACACATTATTGTGAGTGTAATTAATAGCACTGAATTATATAGTTTAATGTGGTTAAAGTGGGAAACTTTGGGTAGTATATGTTTTCAAAATAAAAATTAAATGTGGGCAGGTCACGGTGGCTCAGCAGGCAGGAATGCTTGCCTGTGATGCCAGAGGATCCAGGTTCAATTCCCGGTGCCTGCCCATGTAAAAAAAAAAAATTAAATGTATGCATCAGGCCATATAACTTTAGTGTAGGTGACAGACTATTGTTAATAGTACAAGTCTAGGAATATTCTTTCATGAATTATAACAAATGTAAGACAGTAATATAAAGTGTTAATAATAAGGTGGTATATGGAAAAAAATGCCACTAATGTAAACCCTGCAGGCAGTGAACACTACCATCTTAATAATCTTTCATCAATTATATCAAAGGTAACTATTGTTAAAATAAATAGTACAATTACAAAAAAGTGCTAAAAAAAAAAAGAAACTCCATTCAATTGTTTTGGGTATATACCTAGAAGTAGGATCAGTGGCTCATATGACAATTCTATATTTAATTTTTTGAGAAACCACCAAACTGCTGTCCATATTAGCTACACCATTTTATATTCCACCAACAATATCCCTGGTTCTTATTTCTATTCTACCATTTTTCAGTTGCCTAATTCTTATTTCAGCACTTTTCCTATTACTTCAACTCTTTAATTATTTCTGGAACTTTGAAAAAATATTTCTATCAGTTCTTGGCTGTTGTTCAAAATTTCTATGTAAGATGGAGCCCTGGAGCATCTCACTCTACCACTTTGGTAGGACCAAGGGCTTGACAACTTTTTAACATCTCTCTTTCTTTCTGATTTCAATATGTCCCCAGCCCTCCTCCCTCTATCATTCTCACATGCAGCTTCATTCAATGTTTTAACATAATTATATTACAGTTAGGTAGTATTGTGCTGTCCATTTCTGAGTTTTTGTATCCAGTCCTGTTGCACAGTCTGTATCCCTTCAGCTCCAATTACCCAATATCTTACCCTATTTCTATCTGCTGATGGTCTCTGTTATGAACAAAATATTCCAAGTTTATTCACTAAAGTCAGTTCATATCAATGAGACCATACAGTATTTGTCCTTTAGTTTTTGGCTAGTCTCACTCAGCATAATGTTCTCAATGTCCATCCATGTTGTTACATACTTCATAAGTTTATTCTGTCTTAAAGCTGCATAATATTCCATCGTATGTATATACCACAGTTTGTTTAGCCACTCATCTATTGATGGACATTTTGGCTGTTTCCATCTCCTTACAATTGTAAATAATGCTGCTATAAACATTGGTGTGCAAATGTCTGTTTGTGTCTTTGCCGTTATGTCCTCTGAGTAGATACCTAGGATTGGTATTGCTGGATCATATGACAATTCTATATTCAGCTTTTTGAGGAACCGCCAAACTGCCTTCCACAGTGGTTGCATCATTTGACATTCCCACCAACAGTGAATGAGTGTGCCTCTATCTCCACATCCCCTCCAGCACTTGTCATTTTCTGTTTTGTTGATAATGGCCATTCTGGTGGGTGTGAGATGATATCTCATTGTGGTTTTGGTTTGCATTTCTCTAATGGCCAGGGACGTTGAGCATCTCTTCATGTGCCTTTTGGCCATTTGTATTTCCTCTTCTGAGAAGTGTCTGTTCAAGTCTTTTTCCCATTTTGTAATTGGATTGG
>PVIY010033538.1:0-27959 GCA_004026745.1 Myrmecophaga tridactyla
CTCCTCGAGGGGAGGGCTCGGGTTTGGATATTGGGGCTGCCTGGTCTGCTGCACACGCGCCCCAGTAAGGGCCATTTTGTGTGAGCCTTACCGAGTCCCTCCTGGGGTGTGGACATGCGGGAGGGGACTAGGGAAAGACTATGGGAGGGAGGGAGCATTTTCAGCCTCTGTGTGTGTGTATGCATGTGTGCACGGGAGCATGGCTCACAGGCAGGATGCCCACGACATCCTGTCTGTTTGGGATTCCTGCTGGCTGAGCCCACTTAGGAAGTTCTGGCAGTGCTGTGGGGGCCCGGCCATCTCCACGGGCGTGGGGTGCACCTGAGGGCGTGTGAGGACAGACTCAGTGCTGTGTGTTTTATGCACCAATACCCTTTCCCCCCTCCTTTCCCTTCCCACCCCTGTCACTCCCAGGGGCTAGGAGCTCTGGAAGCATCTTAACAATCCAGAAAGGATGTACTAGCTGAGAGTAGACAGTACTATTGAGGTGACAGCCCCTCCTGTCCTCTTCCTCAGAGAGCTTGTTGTGATTCCCCAGTCCCTCTCTCCACTCGGTTCTCTCTTTCCCCCATGACCTTCTCCTCTCTCTCCAGCTTCTTTCTTCTCTTACATTCCCTGGAAGTACTTCTTCAGCGCCACAGCAATAGGAATCAAGGTGAGACACTAGGAACAACTTCCTAAGGAGAGTGAGGGGGTGGAAAACAGACTGAAACCTTTGGGAGGGGACTGCGAAAGCTTCTAAGGACTGAAAAGCTAGGGTGATGCTCCCTGGCCTGGGAAAATGGGAGACAGCTCAGTACAGGGTGGAGGCACCTTTCTTCCAGCTCCGCCTCCCCAAGCCCCTCTCCTTGAACACTCACCTCCTGGCTGGCAGGCCCCCGTGCCATGGGGGAAAGAGAGCCCTCCTGTTCTGAGTTGCTCCCAGCAGCTGTTCCCCAGGGTGGAGGCTCTGCTCTCCACTGGTTCTGGCTCATCCCTGGCATGCCCGGTGCCGCCCCAGGACCTAGCAGAAAGCATCAGGATCCTTATCTCAGGAACGAGAGGGTGTTCTCTTGGCCTAGGGCTGGATAAGGCATCACCAGGTCCCGTTAGTGCCCCAGCCAGCTCGCTCAACCTGGAGCCTAGTGGAGTTAGGGTCTGGCTGCCGGCTCAGCTGGGGTTCTGAGGGGCAAATGTTGGGCTGTGGAAGGGGTTCCTGCTGGCTTCTCTAGAGCCAGGCCAGGCAAAGCCTGCCAGGCAGGACTTCTGCAGGTATGTCTGGTTTTGAATAAACATACACAGAGCAACACTGTGAGGATGCAGTGGGCGTGTCTTTTGGATTAATATAGATCTGTTTGCGTGCAGATGTCTTTCTGGATCTAACAGTGTCTGTGTGTGTAGGAAGGGGGGGTCTGCATAGGTATTTTTTATGAGGGTGCAGTGGGCATGTCTTTTGGATTAATATGGATCTGTGTTTGCGTGCAGATGTCTTTCTGGATCTGACAGTGTCTGTGTGTGTAGGAAGGGGGGTCTGCACAGGTATTTCTAGTGTACAGACGTGTAAGAGTGTGTCAGTCAGTTACATCATGCAACTGAGTATGTCAGCTGCTAAGTGTGGATGTGCTCTCAGGAGAGAGCCAGAGAAGGGAAACCAGCAAGTGCCATACTTGAGGCTGAGACTGCAAAGAATGTGTTGACTGTTAACCAAAAGTGCAGGAGAGTGAGCCAAGCAGGGTGCGGGGCTGGGGGTCTGCGGAGGGAGGGTTTCAGGAGACAGGAAGGTGGAGCCCTGCGTGTCAAGGGTGGGGCCACAGGTGCACCGCACCTTGGACTCCCTTTTTAGGTCCAACCGGTTGGGACTAGGGCTTGTCTGGGGCTTCAGAGTCGGGAGAGAAGAGCTCAGTCCTGAGCTTCTGGAGCCTGCCTCCTCACCCAGGGGCTGCCTGCTGGTCCACCATGGAAGCCCACAGAGGCAGCTTTTGCCACCCAGAGGGTGTGGGGCAATGCAGGGGTGGCTGGGGAGCTCCTCAGCTATACGTGAAACACAGTCACACAAAAGGAAGGACACACAGTCCACATCACCATACACAGTCACACAGGCTCGTATGTCTCACACATACGTGTGGCCCCAGTCTCAGGTCTGCAGCATTCCTCACTATCACACACAAACACACCCAGACTGTGACCCAGGTTACAGCTGTTTGCTGCCACACCCAAGCATGCACTATCACTCAGACCACTTGCACATACATTGGCACCCACGGTCTCACACTACCACACTCATGCATACAGCACAGACATGCACTGGCCCTACACAGATACACACTCACAGTCACATGCACGGGTACACACAGACACATGGTCTTCTGCTCTGCAGGCTGGAAAGGGACCCAGAGGACACTGTGTCCATCCTCCTGCTTCCAAGCAGGTACACCTCCTTCATCCCAGTCAGAAGCCGCTTTTAACCAGCTAGCCTCTTCCATTAGGACATTTGACAACTGGTGCTCCATATGCTTTCAGACACAGACACAGACACACAATAGCACACCCACACTACCATACGGTCAAGTGCATGCAAATCTTAAGGTACACATAGCAGTTACAATATTCAAAAGCACACGATGCACATGTGTGTACAAATTTGTGCATGCATAAATAAAATCATATACACATACACATGCACAACAGCCACACACACACAAAGTATCTAGGTGTACTCTTACACAATTACAGTATACATGCATACACAAGCATGCAGAGACACTAGCACATGAATATGCATGCATACCCAGATATATGCATACACAAATGTATACAAATTGCACAAATATGCACATACTAATTCAGGCACACACACATACAGCTCACACACACACACACACACACACACACACACACGCTCTCGGAGCAACCCCTCCTCCCTATGGACCCCACTGAGTCCTGGGTTGCAGCTGATAAAGAACGGTGGGAGGGAGAGGCTGGAGCTGCCCAGCCAAGCCCCTGCCCTCTTCCCCTCACCCCACCTACCCTGCCCTTCCCCCAGCATTACTGTCTGCTGTGCGGATCCAGGGGGATGGCCAGGAGGTTCTGTACCTGGCGGAAGGTGATAACGTGAGGCTGGGCTGCCCCTACATCCTGGACCCAGAGGACTATGGTCCCAATGGGCTGGACATTGAGTGGATGCAGGTCAACTCAGACCCTGGCCATCATGAGAATGTGGTGAGTGCTGGGCCCAGGGTTCCTTTTTCCCTACACTTCATGGTGTTTTCCTGTTGGGCAGCCAACACCCTGTGGGGAGAAGGGGACAGACAAGGGAATCAGGACTTCGACCTTCCCCCAGGGCCTCACAGGGAGTGGGGTAACAGGAACGTGAACTCTGCAGTAGTGGGTCAAGCCAGCCAGCCAGTCAGTCCACCTCTTCCCACCCCAGACCAATGGAAAGAAACCCAAAGGTCCCTACCCTCAATAAGTTCCCAGCCTGACCCTGGTTTCATCTGACCTTCACATATTCTGTAAGAGGTCAACGGATCAGGCATCATCACTCCTATTTTCCAGCTGAGAAAATGGTCTCAGCAGTTCAGTGAATTGCCCAGGGAAGCCAACCTACGTGACCCTCCTTGGCACTGCTTGCCTCACCGCTTCTATTCTCCTTCCCTTTTCCCAGTTCCTCAGCTACCAAGATAAGAGGATCAACCATGGCAACCTCCCCCAACTGCAGCGGAGGGTCCGCTTTGTAGCCCCGGATCCCAGCCAGTACGATGCCTCCATTAACCTCATGGACCTCCAGGTATCTGACACTGCCACCTATGAGTGCCGCGTCAAGAAGACTACCATGGCCAGCCGGAAGGTCATCGTCACCGTCCAAGGTATGGCCAGACTCCTCTGGGCAACCCTTCCCCAGACTTCCGAGCCATGGGCAGCTGGGCCACCAAAGAATGTGCCTCTGCCTGTTTGCTGAGCCCTGGTTTACATCTGCTTGCTTTCTTGTAGCACGGCCTGCGGTGCCCGTGTGCTGGGCCGAGGGCCATATGACGCACGGCAATGACCTGGTGCTGAAGTGTTTTGCCAATGGGGGCTCCCCACCCCTCTCCTACAAGTGGGCCAAGATCAGCGGGTACAACCACCCCTACCGAGCTGGGTCCTACCACTCCCAGCACAGCTTCCACTCTGAGCTCTCCTACCAGGAGTCTTTCCACAGTTCCATTAATCAAGGTGAGGTGGACGCTGGGTTGGGGAGAGTGAAAATGAGTGGAAGAAATATGAAGGACTCTGGGATCTGCTGGGGCTTCCTTGGGTCATTGGCATCACCAAGTCAAGTCTGGAATCCCCGTGGGAGACCCTTCATCTGGGCCTTTGCCCAGCAGTTGCTATTGAGGGAAGAAGAGGTGGCAGACAAAAGTGGGGAGTCAGTTAAAAGAAGTCTGGTTAATTTGGAAAGAGCACAACCTGAGAGAGACAGGACTGGGCTTGAATGCTGCTTGAGCCACTGAGTGGCTCCAAGACTCAGGCAAGTTGCTTAACATCTCTGTGGCTTGGTTTCTTCCGACATGAAAAGGGAATGATAATATGTACCATCCATGGGCATGTGGGGATTCAGTGGGTAGAGGTGCATAAAACTGTCACACAGAGAAACTGCATATTACAAACCACCAAAGGGCTAGAAGGGACCTTTGAGTTCCTCTGGTCTAACCATGTCCTCACTGTCCAAATGAGGAGACCAAGGCTCAGAGAGACAGTTTCTTTAAGGCCACATGATGAATTAATGTCTCTGTCTTGCTACTTCCTGAGGAGCCTTTCCTTTATCTCTGCCTCAGCAGGGAGGTGGCTCACCTGGAGATTGGAATGGACCTGTATGCAGGTGTCTGTGGGGGGAGGGGGGGCAGTCACACACACCTTCCCTCCCTCCAGACTGGGTGTCCCAGCTCCGACTCACGGGGGCCTAGGCCAGGGAGGGGGGCTCTGAGACCAGCCCCCAGCCTCATCTCAGCCCTCTAATGCAGCTGCAGGCCATCTGACCAACGGGGATCTGGTGCTGAAGGACATCACCAGCGCGGACGACGGGCTCTATCAGTGCACCGTGGCCAACAATGTGGGCTACAGCGTGTGCATGGTGGAGGTGAAGGTCTCAGGTAGGTGCGGGGGGCCCACGGGGCCCCAGTGGCGGGGAGGTTTGAGTTGGGGGCCTTGGAGTCTCCATCCCGCAGCCATCAGGCCTGGGGGAAACACGCACACCTCTCCCCATAGCCTCCTCCCTGGGTGCCGTGGGGCCCCTGACCCCCTGGAGCCTGGTCCTCTCTCTCTCAGATCCCCTCCCCTGCTACTCGGGGACCTTGCCGGGCTGCGGAGAAGCTTGACGGGCCTCCACTTCTCTCCACAGGCTCCAGGCGCGTGGGCATGATCATCGGCGCCGTGCTGGGCTCCTTGCTCCTGGTGGCCTGCATGATTATAGGCATCTGGGGGCTCGTCTGCTGCTGCTGCGGGGGCGCCGGGGCTGGCGGCGCCCGCGATGCCTTCGGCTTCCGCAACGGAGGCGGGGTCGGCGGAGGGGCCTGCAGCGGGGTCTGCGACTTGGCTAGTGAGATCAGGTAAAACCTGATGCATGCTGCACGCTGCTGTGCGGCAGGGGGCCGGCGCCCTGCCCCTGCCCACCCCTGCCTGCCGCCGGCCGGCCGGGACCCCCTCACCCAAACCCTGCCCGCCAACGCCACGGAGTGCTGGGACCGCAGCATGTCGACCTGCCTCTCGCCGCATGGCTTCTGTCTCTCCCCTCCCCCACCCCCGTCTTCACCGCTGCTCCTCCAGGTCTAGCCACTTCTCTGCCTGTCAATCCGTCTTGTCTAGACTGTAAGCTCCTGGAGGGCAGGGCCTGTGTTTTTGTTTTGTTTTTTTCTTTTTTTGGTTGTTTTTGTTTTTTTTTCTTGTATCCCCTGTACTGCGCCGGTGAGAACTCTGGACACGCTTATTTAAGAGAGTTAAGTAGTGCTAATCACATATTAGGAACAAACTAGAAATAAAAATAGAACAAGACTAGCAGTGCTAATTACTGCATTGCCTTAGTGATGCTGGAAAAGATGGAGAAGATGGAAGTGAAAAGAAGGAGTGGGCAAGGTCAGGGTTAGGTAAGCAAAGAAGGAAAGGGAAAGCAGCTCCTTCCGGATCTCTAAGGCTCCCTCCCAGTTCCAGGCGGGGAGACTGGGGGGCGCCCGGAGGGGGCTGCCTGCCGTGGGCCGTCCGGCCACGTGGCCGAGCCGCGTCCGGAGGCTCGGGGATGTGGCCTCCGGGGCCCGCCGACCCAGGCAGGGGCAGAAGGGCGAGGAGTCGATGCCGAGGGAGAGGAGCGCGAGGCAGGCGGAGGGGGGCGCGGGGGACGACAGGGTGTCCAGAGCCGCCGGCTCTGCCCAGGCCGTGCCCACGCCGCGCCGCGGAGGAGCCCGCTCACCCGCCCGCCTGTTGTTTTCCACAGAGAGGACGCCGTGGCGCCCGGGTGCAAGGCCAGCGGGCGCGGCAGCCGCGTCACCCACCTGCTGGGGTACCCGACGCTGAACGTCAGCCGCTCCGTGCGCCGCCAGCACGCGCCTCCGCCCCGCGGCGGCCCCGAGGACGTGGCCCTGGCGCCCTGCACCGCCGCCGCCGCCGCCTGCGAAGCGGGCCCCTCCCCGGTCTACGTCAAGGTCAAGAGCGCCGAGCCGGCCGACTGCGCCCAGGGGCCGCAGCCGCTCAAGGACGGCCTCCTGGTGTGAGCGCGCCCGCCGTGCCCCGGCCGGGGGGAGGGCGCGGGGCCCTCTGCCTGCAGCTGGGGACACGTTCGGGCCGTCGGCCGCCCCGAGCCGCCCGGCGGCGGGGGGCCGAAGGCATTTCTCTCTGGAAAAGCGTAGAAAGGCGGAGCCGCCTCCCTTAAAATGGGAGGGGGTGGGGGGAGGCAGAGAAAGGTTGTCTGGAGTCCTCTCGGCATCCCTGGGGTCCCCAGGCTCCGGGGAATAGGGGGTGGGAGTGGGAGGAGGAAGCGGTGTCGGGGTCAGAGAGCGGCTGAGGCCGGAGGCTCGCTGTCCCCAGCCAAGGCAGAGGGCCCTGAGGGCCCCGCGGGGTGGGGTGTGGACTGAATTGTGTGCGTGAGAGCTGAGCGCCCAGGCTGCAGTGTTAGCACAATAAAGATACTGTAAGACTTGAGACTGTGGTGGCTGAGGTTCCATGGGGGTTGGGGGGTGGGGGTTGGGGGTGGGGGTGGGGGTGGAGGGTCCCCGCGCCCGGGCACCACCTCCTCCTTCCCTCCGTACATCCCTAGCTGGAAGGGCCCCTCTAATTTTACTCCTTCGCTGTGTTGACAGGGAAACAGACTCTATAAGCTGGACTTTAAGTCAGAATCCAGGTTTTCTTTCTCTTTCAAGGTCAGGAAGGGGAAAGAAGGGGCTGTCAAGGATGACCACCGTCAATGTTCCCTGATCATTTTCAAAATCCACCTTCCTCCACCCCTCAGCTGCACAGCTCGACTTCTTTATTTCTTCCAGAAGTATTCCCTCCTTCTCAGCAGCCAGGAGGGATTGCAGTCCTACTGTCTAGGGTAGAAAGACATTTAAGGTCCATCTTCTTTTGATAGGAAAGGGATGGGCATTTATTAGGCACCAGCTATGTGCCAGATACTTTCAAATACTTTGTCTTATTTAATCCTTATTTTAGTCCTGTGAGGTTGTGCATGGTCTCCATTATATAGATGAAGAAACAAGCCTCAGAGGGATTAGGTATCTTAATCAAAGCCTTAAAGGTAGTAGTTCAAGATGACCCAGGCATGCTTGACTCCAGGATATCGGGCTGTTTCTCTGGTATTTGAATTCCTTCTACAGCATTCCTGACAAGGGATTTTCCAACCTCATCTCCATTTTCTCCCGTGGCAGTTCACTACCTTCCAAAGCAGTCCATTCTGCCACTGACATCAGAGACACATTTCTTCTATTGAACCCAATGTCCCCATGTGTATTTTTGGTCCAAATTCTCCTCCTAGGGAGCAGGAAGCGTCACATTTCCAAGTCAGCTGAACTTAGTGGACCAAGTGGTCATAGCCCGTATAGGACGGCTGCAACAGGCACACAACTGGGGCTGGAGGTCAGAAGAGCACAGAACTTCGGTTCTCTGTTCTGCTTGGCAGGCTCTTCCTTCTCTGCTTGTCTCTCTTCTCCTGGTCTTCCTAATCCTCTCTGCTCCTATCCCAGGGCCACATTAACTATGGGTTCAGATGGGCCTCAGAGTATCTGGGTTTCAAGTTCCCTATCTGAGGAAGCCCTGAAACCCTGCTTGGTTATGCATAATGAGGAAGTTCTTCTGGTTTGCTTAGAATTTGCAAAAGGGTGATGACATTGCCAGCTCTGCCTTTTTAGAGCTTGGGAGGAGAGGCTTAGCAATGATGGTGGGACAGAGGGAGCCTGGGAAAACCGTCTTGGGGTGGGGAATTGGCAGGAGACTCTTTCCTCCTGTGAGTTTCTCTGGGATGCTGGGGGTAAAGGGAGTGAGAAAATTAAACAGTGGAGGGAAGCAGAGAACTCCAGGAACCATGAGTCCCTTCGTTTATTTGACCACTTTTGTGAGCAGCTGTAAGGTGACTTGTTCACAGATAGAGAGCTAGCTCTTTGCTCTAAGGCAGAGGACTGAATATAATGACCTTGGGAGACCCTCCCAGCCCAAGGATTCTCCAGCTCAGACATCTGTAAGAAGGGAGAAACAGAGGCAGCCAGCTGGCTCTACTAGTTGGGTCAAATGACATTATCTGCTCCATTCCAGGAACCAGAGAGCCATGCTCAGACTTAGTCTTCACTTGAGGGGTGAGGACAGAGACTCTGGCAAGAAAAGCTTGTTAAAAAGCAGTGAGAGAGATTTCAGACAGACTCGGAAACAATTTTCTATTTGAGTGAGTCAACTGGGAGACCAGGGAAGTTCCTAAATCCGAAGCTGGCATCACAGCCATTATCACTGCATCCACCACCCCAGGGTGGTGAAGGAGGGGAGCTTCTGCTCCAGGGGTTTTAATTCAGGGACACCTTGGGCCTTTTGGGTCATTTCTCCTGCATGAAACCTTGTCCAGTTTTGAAAGAGCACTGCGGTGGTAAATGCTTAGCAGTAGGCTTTTGATGAAGGAGAGGAGGAAGCCGTGATTTGTAGCATTTGCCAATTTCTGTGATACAAATGTTCCCATCAAGGCTGATTTCACGCCACTGACATGCTGTGTGTTGTTGAACAGGAGGAAATACGCAGTAGCAAACCACCGTATGGTATTTCCACAGTACAGACAGGATAGAAGAAAATAACCTCAAGAGCTTAGATAATGGTAGTAAAATAATTAAGAAATGAGGAGTTTTGAGTGTTTATCACCTTTGCTCTTTTTTTTTTTAAACTTTTTTATTGGATAGTATAACATACATACGAGGCAAAGAAATAAAAAGCAATAGTTTTCAAAGCACTCTTCAACGAGTAGTTACAGGACAGATCCCAGCGTTTGTCATGGGCTGCCATAAGATCTTCTCAGATTTTCCCTTCTAGCTGCTCCAGGATATAGGAGGCTAGAGGGCTTAAATGTTTTTTTATCATCACAACCAACTTTCACCTTTGTTCTTAATATGATTCATTTCATTGTAAATTGATAGGATTTCATTTGTAATACTGGCTGTATTTAGGTAGACCGTGTCATCAGGCAAAAAAAAAAAATCTGTTCTCACAAGGGCTATCTCAAGAGAGGGAATCACAGGTACAGTCCTGATTTTTCTTTACTTTTCTATAGAAACACAAACGTCTAGAGGCTGTTTGTCTCAGTTTACTTCCTAGTTATGCCATTTGCATCTTTTCCCAGTCTTGCTGAGACTGATTTCCAGTTCCTGGTCACCAAAAATTTTCGATAATTTGTATCTCCTTGGTCTAGATTACTCTTTTCGTAGCCATCAGAAACCTAACTTGGCATCTCTATAATTTCTCTGAATGTGTCTCCCAGGGCACCCAGCTTGAGGAGACTGTTCTGAGTCCTCACTCACAGTTCCTTCTCTGTCCCTCTTTCTTAGGCTTAAGGAGGTCATCTCCTAGTCATTGGCTCTTAAGACCCTAATTCTCAAGACCATAAATAGCGTGGAGTCACAATGAATGTTCTTTTGTGTGCTCTGGTTGGAACATACTGGCGTGCAGATGCCGCGTTACATTTCAATTGCCCTGGGACTCATCAGAGTGAGATGGCTTTGGGGGTGGGGGTGGGGGTAACTCTTCCGCCTCACTAGGAAAAAAGGGAGTCTTGGGAATTACCCATTCACTATCATTACAGAGTTATAAAACTATTTGACTTGTATGGGTTTGTGCTGTGGCCTGCCTGAAGGTAAGGGACTGGATCAGAAATTGAAGCTTCAGCTTCCCCAGTAGCTTCCCAGGAAATGGAGCCTCCCCAGGGCTTTTTCCCCCTCACCTGGTGGGAGTCTGGGAAAGCCCCACTCTGGAGTTTACACTCTTCATCCATCCTGTACATTTTGAATAATCATTTCATTTACTCCTGGTGTCTGAAAACAAAACTGATTCCATTCAGTTCCTTCTGGTTAGGTTGTGAAGAATGTGCTGAAGGGATGGGCGTGAGATGAGGGACCACCCAGGCAAGATGGCTGCTTCAGGGGGTTTGGACGAGCTTGGCAGTGGTCCCCATACCTGCAGAGGGGGGGATGGCGGGGGGCAGACAAGATGGCCCTTTACCACCCCTCTGTCTCCATTGTTCTCAGCAGCTTCTTAAAATGCTTAAATGCATTTTAAAAGGACGGGCAGGATGGAACACTCAACACTAGAGAGGAGAATGAAGCCCTTGACCACGGCAAGAAATTGAAGGGAAATTGGGGCAAAATTGCTGAGCCCATTTTTACAGAGGCTGAATGTGAGGGACGTGGAACCCTGTATGGCATCATGAAGGAGGAATGCAGGGAGGAAGAAAACTTACAATAAATATTTGTGAGTTAGCCACGTTCATGTATAGAAAAGAAAAAGGCCTCAGTGGTGGAGTTGGCTAGATCTAAGTTCATATTTATTTAATAAACTCCCAAAGCCTTCAGTTCCTTCATCTGTAAAATGGGAGTAGTCATAGGGCTGTTTCAGATAAAGTGCTATCACAGAGCCCATTACATAGTAGGGGCTCCAGCACATGGTTATCCCCAACCCCCCACTTCCCCAGTATATAATTTCATCTCCCACTAGAGGGCAGCCCTGGTGGCACAGGTCTAACCACAAACGGGTTGGGATGGAGGGAGTGGAAGGCTGCAGAGGAGGGGACAGAGCGAGAAGAAGAAAGCCTGAGGCTTGGACTTGGAGATGGCTCCCCATTTGGCGTACGAGGCAAAGAGTCCAGGAAGCAGCAGGTAGAGAAGTAGGAAACCAAGACATGCAGAATCCATGTGCAGTTATTAATATTGAGGACAATCCTCATTAGTAATAGTGATACTAATAGTAACAGGAAGCACCTGAAACACAAGCTCGGCAGAGTCAGGCTTGGGGACAGGCAGCCCGAATTGTCAGCTGCCTCCCTGGGCTAGAAGAAATTTCCTCCCTTTTGTGTCTGCCTGCGCTCAGCTTCTGCCATCCAAGCCCACCTCTGCTGTCCCCTGTGGTGCCCTCTGAGGCACTGACTTTGACAGTCCCTCCCAGGTGCTGGGAGCATCTGAGGAAGGGATGCTCCCAGCAGGGACACATAGATTTTCTTAAATATTCTTGGGAGAATCAACTCAGCGTTGGAGCTGAGTTCCTGCAGCCCACTACAAGCCTCATTTCCTGCCACACCCTGGCCTGGACAGGTGCCCGACCCCTCCAGTCCGTCCCCACAGAAACCCCTCTGGTTCACTCCTGACCCCTTTTCCACCTGCCTGGGTGGCAGGGACAGTCTTGGGGCCCCTCCCTGCCATGACTCACCTGAATCCCTTCCTTGGCTCCTGGATGCTGGGGTTTAGGCTCCCAATATCTGCCCCAATATGTGCCACACCTCATCTCAGCCGCTTTGCCAGACTTCTTTCCTCATCTATAAAACCTCGCTCTCCTTGTCTTCTTTCTCAGGCTGCATCAGTCCTCCAGGGAGGCAGACTGGCCTTTACCTTATTCCATTATCCCAGTCATTATCTTGCTTCCAGACAAGGGGAAAATGGTGTTTACTTCACTACCTCTCTGTGTCCTGCTACCCTCCCGCCCCCATCAGACTAGACCCCCTTGAGATCAGGGCGGTGTCTCCCCTTTTTAGATTGGAAGCTTTCTGAGGGCAGGGGTTGTGCAGTCTCCTTTCTCAGCATCTGTTCCCTTTAAGAGTCAAGAATCTCTCCTTCGGTTGACTTTCCCCAAAAGTCGTGTGATGGATAAAATCTGCACTGTAGACTCTTACCCGGATGATGACTGTGACCAGTGCCTGTGATTATTTCCGGGAAATGTGATGGAAAAAGGCAAAGATATCCCCTCAAATCCTTCTCAAAGGGATGTGCAAGCGCACGGGTGTGTATGTATGTGTAAAAACTGCCCTCCATGAGAAGGACCATCACCCATGAGCAGAGTCAGGCGGACCTCTGGAAGCCGTCTGTCTGACTGGGTCTCGGGTGTCGGGCACAGCTCTGTGGGACAGGCCACGGTGCCCCTGCTCCTCAGGCTGATAGGCTCTCCAGAAAGCTCTGCCCTGTATAGCACGCAGGCGTCTCACTCCCAGTTCATCAAAGACTTGAGGAAATGCCATGTTTGTGATCCCTGCCATTGAAAAATTGAGCAACAAATAGGTCCTTGGTCAGGAGCCACCTACTAACATAACATTGTTCCTGTGGGGAAATTGGATTCCTTCCTTTCAATAAATATCAGCCTTCCCAGGAACGTAGCACACAGTCTGAGAAAGTGAGGCATGAGGATGAGAATTGTCTCCCACCCCCACCTTGCTTTGCCAACACTACCTGCAGTACGCACCCAGTCCAGACTTCTCTCCTACAGTCTATACTCATTTACCTGCTTAGATGTTTAACAGACATGTGAAATTCAGCATGCCCTGAACACTGCCCCTGGTCTTCCCCTAAATCTGTCCTACCCCCCCTTTCCCCCCACCTTGGTTGTTGGCAATACTTTCCTTCCTTGATTCCTTTCTTTCTCTCACCATTCACCCACCACCACCACGTCCAATCCTTCGGAATCCTTCAGGATAGATCCAGAATCCAATGCTTCTCGCCTCCTCCACGGTCACCTCCTGGGTCTGAGCCGCCATCTTTTCTTGCCTGGGTTTCAGCCATAATGTCTCATTGTATCTCCCTGCTTCCTCCCTTGCCCACCTGACAGTTTATTCTCAATAGAGTAGCCAGAGTGATAGCTAAATCATTCCTCTGCTCAAAACCCTAAAATGGATCCCCATTTTACTGAGAGCCAAAGTCAAGTTCCTTACACTGGTCTTCCAGGCCTTACAGTCAACTCGGAGACAATCGACTACTCTCCTGTACTGTGCTGTCTCTACTCGAGCCACAATGGCTTTTGACTATTTGTTGAACACCTTGGGGTCTTTGTCTTGGTGTTTTCTTTGCCTGGGATGGCTTTCCTCCAGATTTCCCAATAGCTAAATCCCTCGCCTCCTTCAAGTCATTGCCCTACTGTCTCCTTTTCAGTGAGGTCTTCCGGGCCCACTGTTATGGATTGAGTCATGTCCCTACAAAGACATGTTCAGGCCCCAAACCCTGGTCCTGTGAATGTGAGCTCATTTGTGCGGAGGAGCTTTGAAGATGTTATTAGTTAAGGTGAAGCCAAACTGAATGAGGGGGGTGCTTTGCTCCAACATGATTGGAGTCCTTATAAGCAGAAGAAATTTGGACCCAGTGAGTAGGAGAGAGTAGGAGACTGAAGGAAACCAATGGCCATGTGATGGAGGTAGAGATATTTGTGGCAAGCCACCACCAGAATGCTATAGATTTCCAAGAAAGCACCATCCTCCCGACACCTTGATTTTAGACTTCTAGCTCCTGAAACTGGGAGACAATAAATTCCTGTTGTTTAAGCCATCCAGTCCGTAGTATTTGTTATACCGGCCCTGACAAACTATGACAGCCACCTATGTCTCAGTTCCCTTCTGCCAGCACTCCTTACTCCTTTTATTCCCCTCTAGTTTTTCTTTAATCTATGGCAGTTACTGCCTCCTAAGATAGTGTACAATTTATTTGTTATGATTGTTGCTGGATTTCACTCTTCTTCCACATGATAAGCTCCATAGGGGCAATGATCTTTGTCTGTTTTATTCATCAATGTATCTAAAGTCCTAAAAAATGCCAGGCATCTAGGAGACAGTCAATGAATATTGTTTCAAAGAATGAGGGAGGATGGGAGGAGACAGACATGCTGCAGCAGGAGGGTTAATCCCCTGCCTCAGGGCCCCTGGGAAGGGGGAAGTCAGTGAGGAACAGCTCGTCTTCTAGTGGACAACCTCAGAAGGCTGAGTCCAGACAACCGATTAGCTGCTGGGAATGGGGAGCTTTGGGTATGGAATCTCCCAACCTGATACCCCATGCTCTTGGCTTTCTCAGCAGATGGGATATCTGAAGAAGGGCCATTTATTATCCACCTATATGTCTCATTAAGCATTAATAGCTGAACCTTCCAGGAGCTCCCTATTTCCCTAGGGAGACCATTAATCACATTTGGAAAAATTAAGGAATGATGCACATGATTGTTGATTCAGCTTCATGCAAGGTATTGGGAGAGTGGACGCTATGAAATCATGTGAGGGAAGTCTTCTGGGAGGAGGATTACCTGGGGCTCGGCCGTGAAGCCTTCGATTGGAGAATAAGATTGGTAAAGGGGCATATTCCAGGATGGAAAGTAGGGGAAGGCCCAGGTAAAAGCACAAAGGTCATGAACTTGCTGGGTTCATGGGACAGAAAAGAGCTGGCCTGTCTGGAATGAAGGGTGTGAATTGGGGCAGTTCAATGCTGAGTCCTTTTCATCTTAAGGCCTCCAGTGAGTGGGGTGGGGGTAGAGGGGATATAAGGTGTGTGTGCCAGCTGGGATGCTCCTCAGTAGAGGGTTGTGCTGGTTCGAAAGGAAGTATGCCCCCTAAGAAAAGCCATGTTTTAACATATGGGATGCTCCTCAGTAGAGGGTTATGGGTGAGGGTGAAGGGAGATATTCTCTTTTCCATGCTCTAGGCTGAGGGCCCTTACTTCTTCCACTAGAACGTGTCCAATGAGAGCTTATCCTCTGGAGTCTCCACCTTCCTCTCCATCTTCACCAGACTTCCCCGACCCAGACAATATGTGACAGCTCCTCTTCTCTTTATCATGCACCTGGCTGACTCAGTCATCCAGGAATGAAGCCTTGCTCTAAAGGCAGCATTGCAGGCTGGTCTCCTGAAGCAAAGGGTGATGGATGTTCTTCAAGTTAGGTGGTCAGACAACCTCACAAGAGGCTGTGTAGTGAGGGGGTAGGACTTTACTGGGATCAGTGATGGCCAGAGGGCCACAAGCTTTAAGGGACAAAATATAATGAACCACTAATACCTTTTTCCACAGGCTTAAGAAGACCACTACCCTCAAGGCCCAGACTCATTGCTGTCCCCCCTCCCCTAGGCAATCCACTGGCCTCCAGGAGTAGCTCCACAGTAGCTGAGGGGCCAGAGACATTATCTGCTTCAGCCTGACTCCAAGAGCCTCCCACAGGTGCTGGTCTCCACCCCAGGAAGGTGCACCCTCCTTACTGCCCAGCAAAAGCACATGGGAATCTCTCTTTGCCAGCTAGCCTGGCCCTGAACCAGGTCTATTTGATGTCCTTTCCCCAAATGGCTGCCGCAGAGAGAGGTCCCAGAGACACTGACCTGGCTGGTGCAACTCATATGAATCACCCAGTGTCTAACAAACCAGCTCCTTTGGATGACTCATGCACTTTCCTCTGTGTCTGACCATGTCTACCTGACCAAGTCACTGCTTGAAAAGGTCCCATGAAACAGCATTGGGAGTTCCACCTAGACAATCTGTGTGGGACTCTGAATGTTGCAGGAGTGGGCACGAGGTGGGTTGAAAGGTTGAAGTCAGAGTGGGTTTGGGTCAAGGCCAAAGGAACCCCTCATGGCTCCCAGGGCTTCCTGCCATTATTAACCTTCGGTCCTGAATGTCTTGGGACTTTCTGGAGCTGGCTAGGTGGGATTTAGGCCAGGTGGCAGGGAAGCTCATCAAGGACATGATGGGCCTTGACTGGTTCGGACCGAGGGTGCTTTGGGAGACCTGGGGGATGTCTTATGGCTCCTCCATTCTCAGAGTCATGTTGAATGAACCCTGCCAGGTCTGGACTACCAAAACCTACATGGCTCTAGGCATGTCTCAGCTCTCTTGGGTGGATGTGGAGGGGACAGGAGAAGAGGTGGCTTTTCTTCCTCAAGTCAACTTACATCTAAATTATTAGGGTGAAACACCTGAAATTATCTACAGTTGGACAATTCTTATTTCCAAAAATAGCTATTTTCATATGGTTCAATCTAATACATTGTTCAGACTCCAAATGCTTTGTTCCTTTTACAGTCCTTGTTCCCTGATAATTAAAGGCCAATGCAGTCTTGACTTTACTCTAAAACTTGCTCTTCTTTCAGTATTTCCAGTTTCAGTAAACAGCACTTCCATTGACCTAGTTACTAAGGTCAGACACTTCAAATGTCATCCTTGACCCCTCCCTCATCCCCTGCTGCAGAGCCGTACCAAGTTCTGTCTATTCTGCTTCCTAAATACTTCTCGAATCCACTTGCTTCTGCTCCAGCTCCCCACCTCTGCCCCCCTGAGTTCCAAGCTCTCATGGTTTTTTGCTAGGATTACTGCAATGACTTCATCTTCCTGTTTTCACTCTCAGCCCTTCAATCCATTCCCCACAGAGCCACCAGGTTGATCCTTTAAACATGCAAGTCTGATCGTGTCATTTCCCTTCTTAAAACTCTTCAACAGCTCCCTTTAACTTTTTGAATTAAAATTTCAGTATGACCATGTCATACCAGCCCCTGCACGACTTGACTTCTGTCATTGTCTCCTCCCAGAGTCTCTCCTGCTCATTTCCTCCTGGCCATGGGAGCATCCCTCAGACTTCCACACGTGCTCAGGTCTTTCCAGAAGGGCTTCCACATGTGTCATCTCTCAGTGTGACATGCCCTCCTAGCTCTTGGCTTTACACACTCTTACTCTTCCTGCTGGTTTTAGCTTTAGCATTCTTTCTTCAAAGAGGCCCATAGCATCACCCCCTGGCCCTACCCCAACTCACCTTCTGTATTTTGCTCCCTTTGTTATTCTCATACTTTTCATTCATTTTTCTCTATAGAGCTTAGCATAATTTTAATTAAACACTTATCTGTGTTTATCTATTTAATGCCAGTCTCCCTGGCATTTGTGAGTGCAGGGGCCAGTCTGTTCTTATTTACAGCTGTATTCCCAGTGTCTCTGGCATGTGGTGGGCATTCATTAAACATGAGCTAAGTGAATGTACGCTGAAGGCAGACAGCTCAGTGCTCCAGGAAATCAGGGACTATTGTCTTTGGTTTGAGTCCAGACCTGCTACACAGTGCTACTTCTGAGCTGCAGTTAGAGCTGGGGGTTTGCTCTTAGTCATGGGGGCAGGTCTCAGGTTTAGGGGGTAGATGGAAATCATGATAGAAAAGAGTCTGGGGGCAATAGTCCCCAGATTAGGATCTACCTTGAACATTTAAAATGAAAAGTCAGCTAACAAACTGTGGCATAAAATATTTTCTATCCACTTTCCTTGAAGATGAAATACCTTCAAAATGATCTGGAAGGCCAGGTTTGAATATTGGAAATCTTGGAATTTCATACCAGAGCTTATCAGCATGGCTAGAACTGGCTCCTGCCTGAGGCCTGGCCCCTTCTCTTCTCACTGGCAGCCCCACACTATGGGGACCCTGGGCATACACTGGCCATCATGTCCAAGTGCCATCCATATCCCCCAAAGCTGCCCTTGGATGTAGAGATGCACCTGTAGGTGATTCTGTCCATTTTTGGAGGATGGCCCCAGGAAAGAGGCTTCTATAAGCCCTGACTCACTTACAGAATCCTTTCATTGGCCTCTTCTGAGCCACACTTTATCCATTCATTCTTTCTTTAATTTATAATTCTCCTTAATGTTGGAAGGGTCTTAGGCACCAACTAGAGCAGGGATGGCAAAGAGGTTTCATCTTGGCTCCCAACTTCAATTGATTTATAGGAGTTCCTTGAGTGTCATGTAACATCTGGACTCAGTGGGAGAAGTGTGTCATAATTAATTAGCTACATCTGACATGGTCCTGAAAAGTGGAGGTCTGGATAGATGTGCCATGTGTCTGTTATTCCTGGTTTAATGCATCCTCCCACCTAGTATGAGGAGTCTCTCATCTGAGATGGTTTCTGATTGAGCACCTCTATTGAAACAACTCACTTTAGATTTAGATTTCTCCTTTTGTTAGGAAGTTTTCTCCTGGTAGCCTGGTGGGACATGAGGGGCTGGGCTGATTTAGATGACCTACCATTGAGTAATTATTTAATTTTAGTGGAGTAACAATCTCTGGGCATCAGCTGTCCACTTGGGAGATGAAAAACTTGAATGGAGTAACCACAAAGTTTCCTTTCAGCTCCCAAGTCATATTATTCGAATGAGTCAATCTCTGCCTCTAAGTGGCACAATCCACTGGCCCTAGTTATACTGTCTGGGCTTACATGATAGCCTTCAAATACGTAAGGACCTATACCTCTCTATGGTTTTTGTTCTAGCTAAACATGGCCAATTTCTTGAATCATTTCCCATGGGATAAATCTTTCAGACTTTTCACCATTTTAGTCATTCTCTTCTGGACACTCAAGTTTTCCAGCACATCCCCGGAAGTGTGGCTGTAGGATGGACCCAGGCTGCTCATGCAATGGGGGCATCACCAACACTTACCCATGTGCTCAGTCTGCTCCCCTAGCTGAGAGAGAGGAACACATGTTGATCAATGCACAGCCCCAGGAGAGAGGCACCCACTAAAGCTTTCCTGGAATCGGGGGATGATTGTATTTTGCAGTTCTAGAGACCTTTCTTTAAAAAGAAAGATGCAGAAGAGATGCAAGGAGCCATGGAGTTAAATCTGGAAGGAGACAGTACTTTTCTCAAAGGACCAGTAAGTATCCAAGTGCTAATTACCTGAGCAGGTGCTACTTCTTAATAAACATGGAAGGAAGATTTACAGAAGATTTCATTAATGTTTGCAGCAGTTTTTTTTAAATGAAGCACTGGGTATTCATATTTTCATTGATGAAAAAAAGAGTCCTGTCCAACCTTTCTCCCTTGCTGTTGTGCCCCTTCCTCTTTCTCTCTGATATTGTATCACTTGGCTCCTTTGCTCTAGCAGCTCTCGGATTTGTCCTTTGTGCAGAAGGATGGTACAAAGGCTGTTACCCAAGGAAAATAAAATGTAAACAAGCAAAAGCAAAAGTAGATCTGGAGAAAGTACTAGTCTGACCACAAGAGCCTGCCAGAGACAGCAGTGTGAAGGCCATCCCAGGAGGAATCAAGGCCCAAGTCCTCTACCTGACACCCAGACGAATGTGGGACTCTCCCTGCCACCCTGATCCCAAAGAAGGTTCTGAAGACCACAAGGTCCCATATGATCTGACCCAAGCTCTCTCCCTCACCCTGCTCCTTCTACTCCCAACTCCCTTGTTTTGATCCAGCCACTTGTCTCCAGTCTGTTCTTTGTTAACACCAATCATACTCCCACCTCAGGGCCTTTGCTTTTCCTGGTCTCTCTGTCTGGAACATTCTTTCCCCAGCCACTGCCTGGCTCACTCTTTCACTTGTTTGGGTCTCATCATAGTATCAGAGACATGTTCTCTGACCACCTTATTATTTTTTAAAATTTTTAATTAAAAAAATGTAACAACAAACAAACATTCTTAACAAATGATCATTCCATTCTACATATATAATCAGTAATTCACAATATCATCATGTAGTTGCATATTCATCATCATGATCATTTCTTAGAACATTTGCATCAATTCAGAAAAAGAAATAAAAAGACAACAGAAAAAAAACCATACATACCATACCCCTTACCCCTCCCTTTCATTGATCAGTAGCATTTCAATCTACTAAATTTATTTTAACATTTGTTCCCCCTATTATTTATTTTTATGCCATATGTTCTACTCATCTGTTGGTAAGGGAGATAAAAGGAGCATCAGACACAAGGTTTTCACAGTCACAAAGTCACATTGTGAGAGCTATATCATTATACAATCATCTTCAAGAAACATGGCTACTGGAACACAGCTCTACATTTTCAGGCAGTTCCCTCCAGCCTCTCCATTACATCTTGAATAACAAGGTGATATCTACTTAATGCGTAAGAATAACCTCCAGGATAGCTTCTCAACTCTGTTTGGAATCTCTTAGCCATTGACACTTTGTCTCATTTCACTCTTCCCCCTTTTGGTTGAGAAGGTTTTCTCAAGCCCTTGATGCTGAATCCCAGCTCATTCTAGGTTTTCTGTCCCATGTTGCCAGGAAGGTCCACACCCCTGGGAGTCATGTCCCACGTAGCCAGGGGGAGGGTGGTGAGTTTGCTGGTTGTGTTGGCTGGAGAGAGAGGCCACGTCTTAGCAACAAAAGAGGCTCTCTTGGGGGTGACTCTTAGGCCTAATTTTAAGTAGGCTTGACTTATCCTTTGTGGGGTTAAGTTTCATATGAACAAACCCCAAGATTGGGGACTCAACCTATTGCTTTGGTTGTCCCCACTGCTTGTGAGAATATCACGAATTCTCCACTTGGGGAAGTTGAATTTTCCCCCTTTCTCATCATTCCCCCAAGGGGACTTTGCAAATATTTTTTTACTCACTGCAAATCACTCTGGGATTTATTGGGGCATCACTCTGGACAAACTTACAAAATCTTATGCCCTACTCAAGGTTCCATGTACTTATGATGTTCAATTAAGCTGTTCACATCAGTTATATTAGGAACTGTGCTAGTCAAAATATAAATTTTGTACCAAATAAACATGTTTTGCTTTAGTCTGGCTACCTTATTTAAACTGGCACCCCTCCTCTCCAACCCACTCTGTTTTAGCCCTTTACTCTGCCTTACCTTCCTTAATAGACACCCATCAATCTCTAGCACATACTTGTTTATATTATCTAGAATACAAATTCCATGAAAGCAAAGGCTTTGCTTTGTTCAGTGCTGATTTCCCAATGCCTAGAACCACAGCCAGTACTTGCTGGGCCCTCAATCAATATTTGTTGTTGTGTGACTTTGAAAGCATTAGTCCCCATGCTTGTTAGCACAAAAATTGGTTTCAAGGAAGCACTTGGCATTTTTCAATGAAGGGTTAATTAGCCCGCTCATTGACAAATGAGTCTTTGGGGCTGGGAGCATTAGTTTAGTGGAGCAGTACGGATCTGTTTAAAAAGACCCTGGTGTGCCGCATGATACAAACACTGTCTAAATGAGATTGCAAAGAGTTATTTGTGAAGGCAGAACTCTGGGCTCCACCCCATCCACAACTGCTCTGATCTCAGGTGGGGCATTGGGGATGAAGGGAAGAAAGGCGGGAATTGGTGTGGACCTGTGCTTTTTTCTTCCACTTAATGACATGGCTCACTGTTAGATCCTGGGCTTTTTTGTTTCACATCAGTTTTAGCAGCTGAGGCCAGTTTTGCATGATTCAGTGAATCAGACATGGGAACTGCATCTAGGTGCCCTGTGGGGAGGTCATGTGCACCTTTCAGGCTGACTTGGGGGAAGGTGACAGAAGAGAAGTGGGTGTGGGAAAGGGATGAGCGTAAGGCAAAGCCAGGGGGCTAGCAGGGGATCCTCAGCAGAACTAGCAGGCTGTGAAAATCCAGGAGCAGTTGAGCAGACGAGTAGCAGCATGCATTTGGGAGGCTAGTTGTGCTGATCATGTGTCCAGGGTGAAGTCACTGCCCATGAATTGTGGCCTCTGCAGAAGTGTGGAGAAAAGGGGGAATCTTGGACAGGATGGACATCCCAGGTGGAGTGATTGAAATTGCCCTGGGAAAATACTTCAAAATCTATCCTTGTTTCTTCAACACCTCTGTTTTAGTTTGTTAAAGCTGCCAGAATGCAATAGACCAGAAAATGGGTTGGCTTTTATAAGGGAATTTACTAAGTTACAAGTTTACAGTTCTAAGGCCATAAAAATGTCCCAACTAAAGTATCTCAGGGAAGACATTTTGGCTCAATGGGAAGGCACGTGGCTGACATCTGCATCCTCTTTTGGCTTCTGGTTTCAAATGGTTCTCTCAGCACCTGTGGATCCTTCTGGCTTCTGGCTTACTTAGCATCTCATGGGAAGGCACATGGAAACATCTGCTGGGCTCTGCATCTCCAAATATCTGGGGCTGGAAGTTTGTCTTCTCTGTCTGTCAGCACTCCAAGCCCCTTCTTTGGCACTGCAAGTATCTCCAAATGTCTAGGACTATGTTGCTTCTGGTTCCTGCCTGGCTTCT
Source organism: Myrmecophaga tridactyla (assembly GCA_004026745.1). Taxonomy (NCBI): domain Eukaryota; kingdom Metazoa; phylum Chordata; class Mammalia; order Pilosa; family Myrmecophagidae; genus Myrmecophaga; species Myrmecophaga tridactyla. The sequence goes on from PVIY010033538.1 coordinate 22,446, forward strand.
GTTGGCTCTCTCAGCTCCTGGAGTCCCAGGGGCTTCTGCATGTCCAATGTCTGTGTCTGAGTCTGCATCTGAGGCTTCCCCAAAATGTTTCCCCTTTTAAAGGACTCCAGCCAACTAATCTAGACCCACCTTGAATGGGTGAAGTCACTTCTCCATCTAATCAAAAGGTCATACCCAGAACTGTGTGTGCCACATCTCCATGGAAACAATCTAATCAAAGGTTCCACCCTGAACAATAGGTCTGGCCCCATAAGATTGGACCAGGATTGAGAGAAAATGACTTTCTGGGGGTATATAACAGTTTCAAAGTAGCACAACCTCCTTCCTCTTTATTACCAAGATTTGAGTCAGGTCCCAGAAAAAATATAGTTACCTCTGAAAAAGAGTAATCCAGAACTTTATCATCTACTAATCCCTGAGTATAAGTATAGCTCATCAAGTTTTTCCTAGAGTGGCAGTAGCCCAGAGCTTTTCTACATGAAATCATGCAGTAGCAGTTTGCATTTTCCCAAGATGGCCACAATAATAGCTTCCATCCCACATGCATTTCTTTCAAAGTGACTTTAATATCTTCCCACTGAATGGTAGGGTCCTTGCTCCCTTGAACTTGGAGGTATCTTCTGCCTTTGCATCTGAAGTGAATATGGCAGATTCTAGGATGCTTCCCATCCTTTCCCTGCATAATTTTACTTCTGCTTAGCTCCTCCTGGGTTCTTACTCTCCCAGGCTCAGGCAGAAAGAAAGCCCCATTCTGAGTTGAGCTGATTTTCTTGAAGTTGTGCAAGAACTTACTGTTGGCTAGAGCAAATGCAAAGTTCCTTCCTGGTCACTGTGTTTGAGAGTGAGGATATAAATTTAATCTTCACTCCCAGATCCCGCAAGAGGTACCACGATCAATGGAGATGGTGAGCATATTTATAAGGCATTACTGGCAAAATGGCATCCATCCCAACCATGGGATATCAACCATCCCTTGGTTGTCTATGATTGCAAGTACCTCTGAAAGGCCAGGAACTCAAACGACCTAGAAGTCCTTCAAGCCAGAAAGAGAATCCCTACCCCTCAGCTCTCCCATCACTTTTTTCCTAGACCTTAGCTTAGGAGGAGACCTTTGTCATCAGGAGCATCAAGGCCTCAAATGGAAGGGGCTGGGACTGGGGCTGGAGGTGGCCAATTCAGAGCGAATCTGTTCATTCAAATGTTTCATGTCTTTTGAAGCTCAGGACCCATGCTGGAAGCAATCCTTTGGTGCTAGTCGGTTCATGCATTATAAAGAGTGGTGGAGGTTGCAAATGCTCTGGGGAATCAATGTCCCCGTGGGTCTTAAACTTCCAAAGTCCTTGAGGGGACTGCCTGTCCACTAGCCCAGAGCAGAGCCAAGACATGTAAAGTGGGACGAGACAAGGGGGGAACTTGGAGGGTTGTGCCAGTGCTTTATGTCCTGCTCAGGCTGCTCTGGGGAGGCTGGAAGGGTTCTCACATGAGGCATTAAGACCATAGTGTATCCAGGCACCAGTGATGCCCCGGAGCTTCAGGAGCCTGAGCAGGGGGGTTCCCGATGATCCAGGCATCAGCTTCATCCTCCCTCGTGGCAGACCCTAGACAAGGGGATTCTCTGTCTCTGGAGTTACATCATCAGCACAGACCTTCTTCTTTTTCCCTGGAGAGAAGATTAGAAAGAAGTTTCTCCTCCTTCTATGTTTGGAATCTTGGCATATTGGCCTGGCCCAAGACCTCTGACTTCTAAGTCCTGGCCCAAAGCAATATCTCTCCTGATCTTCCAGACCCTTCAAGAAAGAAAGTTCGTCCTAATGTCTAACTTTGATCGGCAACTATGCAATGAATTTAGCTATAGAAGGAATAGAAAGTTAGAGCTGGGATGGACTCAGTTAAATGGCCAGAAGTCAGGTGGCAGAGGAAGGCCTGGCCCCCAGACTCCTGTGCAGAGCCTTTCCCCTCTGCCAGGGGGTTGAGTCTTCTCTGTCCCTTCTTGGTGGACAAAGCTGCCCTTCACTGAAGCTTGAAAACATTATTCTAAGTGAAAGAAGGTCACAAAGGACCACACATTGTATGATTCCATTTATAGGAAATACCCAGAATAGTTAAATCTATAGAGGCAGAAAGTAGTTTTTGGTTGCCAAGGTCTGGGGGTGATGGTGAGTTTAGAGTGTGATAGTTAAAAGTTATGGGACTTTTGGGGGGTGTAATGAAAATGCTCTTAAACGGATTGTGGTGATGGATGGGTAACTGTGAATATACTAAACACCATTGAATTGTATACTTTGAATGGGTACATTGTATGGTATGTGATTTATAGTTCAGTAAAAATGGTTTGAAAAATAAAAGCTGCTCTTTTTCTGACTTCCAACCTCTTGGGGTCTTGTCTGGGCAAAGGGCCAAGGCCAGATCTTCTCCATAGCAGGCAGGGTCCTTAAGCCCCTAGTCAGAGTCCAGCCCTGCTGCTCCCTCTTCCTTCCCTGCCCCTCTGGAAAGGGTACTCAGGACTCAGTCTTTCCCCCATGCCTAGCGGCTCGGCCAAGGCCCTCCCCTTCTAGGACACACTCACCATAATTAGAGCCACCCTCTCCTTGCTGATTCCTCTTTCTACTCCAGGAAAAGCAAGCTCAGACAGGCTGGAATGGAAATGGCCATGGCACTCAGGTCACTAAGGGATAGTTCTTCCAGGGTTTGAGCATCCTGGGGCAGAGGCAGGGACTAAGCTGATTCTAGAGCTCAGAATTTGGCCTGATCTCTGAGTCTCCCCTTCCCTCCTATCCTCAAAGGGGGCTCCTATTATTTGCTGTCCAGGGTTGCTTCTCTCAGGGAGCCGCCTCCAAGGAATAGTAGGCAGGCAGGGACTGCAACTCATCTTTTACTCCCCAAAACTTTTATTGAATATCAGCTATGTTCCAGAAACCATTGCCAGTTGCCCAGTGGTGACCCAGATTCTGTCTTTAAAGGACTCAGAGTTCATTGGGGAGTGAGTTTAAAAAGTGTTGTGATTGGGGTGGGCAATGAGGATTAAAGGTCTGGTGGTGGGGTGGAGAGGGAAGTCAGGGAAGGCTCCCTAGAGCTGCAATAGACATGCCTTGAAGGCTGAATAGGAGATAGACAAGGGAAGAAGGGGATTTGGGTGAGAGATCAGGGAAAGTATTTTCCAGGCAGAGGGATTAGCATGTACAATGGCCTAGAGATTTGTGCGAGAGAGTAGTTCATTTGAAGAACTATGGAAGAAACTTTCAGTAGGACAGTCTGGCTGGAGAAGAAAGTGTGAGATAGAAAGAGTTAAGAGCTGAGGTGGGAGAGGAGAGGAAGAGCAGATCAATTGCGACCTCATGAAAAGAAGGTCCAACCCTGCCCTCTTCCCCAGTAGATCCAACCTCTCCACCCACCTCCTGCACTCACAGGGCTCCTACCTGAGCAGGGGCCACAGTGCCAGGCAGAGAAGAGACCGACCAGGACCAGCAGTAGTGAAACTGGTACCACCACCAGCAGCACGTCTTTGTAGGAGGGCTTTCCTGGAGCTGGGCATGGAGGGGACAAGGTCAAAGGTGGATGTGATGCTTTATAACTCCTCAACCACATCCCCCACTAACTATCAACCCTGGGCATACCTGCCTCATGCTGACAGCTCTCCCAGGGGGTGACTGTGACCAAGTCCCAGCTGACAGCATTGGACACAATGCAGGAATAGGCCACGCTCTTGTCTCCAGGTCCCAGTGAGACCCTAAGCACTCGTCCATCCATAAAAAGGCCCTGGGGTTCGAGACCAGAGCCAGCAGTCCCCTCCTGTCGCCAGCTGTAGGTTACATCGCTGATGTTGGGGGTCCAGCAGGACAGGAAGGCGTGGCAAGTCTTGGGGGTCTGGGCAAGCCCTGCTACAGCGATGAATACTTGTACCCTGGGCCTGGGCACTGCATCTGGGCAAGAACAGTAGAGCAGACATGGGTTACGAGGCAGCTGGGCTATGCCCACAGCTCTGATTCTGGGATCTATGTGGGGGTTAGATACCACCACTGACCAGGCCACTCTTGCTCAGAAAACTTGTCTGACTTCTCATTGCCAACAGGACAGAGGCTGAACTCCATGTCACCCACTCTAGACATATCTCTTGCTGGTCCTTCTTACCCTTCTTATTAATTTATGGTTCTTCCAGACATATCATGCTTTTCCATGTTTTCATATGGCTTATCTGGACACCTACATCTTTCCCTTCTTGTCCTGCTAGAAAACTCCTATTCATTCTTCAAGGCCCAGCTTGGATGCACTGCTTAACACCATGACTGTGAAACCTTACCTGATATTCCAGGTGAGGCTCTGAGCTCTCTAAGCATTGTCTATCTGTTTCGTGTAGCATTTCTCTCACCATCTGTCAGTTGGTCAATGAGTGACAATAGCATTTACCAAGGCAGGCAAGAAAAACACATTGTCTGGCCTTTTGGAGCTTACAGTTCGATGAGGAAGACAGATAATGATAACTGCTTATAAAAAATTAAGAAAATAATTATAAGGGTGCAAAATGCTATAAGGAGAAGCCCAGGGAGTAGGGGCTCTGTCTTGCTATCTCAATAACCCTGGCTCTCTAGTGCTGGCCAATAGTCCTCAATAAATTGGCCATTGGTGTCCTAGGCTGTGACGTCCCTTTCCTATGGCAGTTGATGAGTGAATTCTGAACCTCAGGGGCCAGCAGGAGAGCATTCTGATGACAACAGGAGAGTTCAGTTTCTGAAAGCATTCCAAGTCAAGCGGAGTAAAACCTCATCGATACCAACCGAATCTGGTGGGATTTGTGATGTAAAAAAAGAAGAGATTTGCTGGGTGCACTGATAGTATAAACAAAGATGGTGGTGGGGGTGGGGGTGGGGATATTTACACTGCTTAAGAGGACAAGCTGCTTCCAAACATGATCAGGCACAGTAGAAACACCCACTGACATTTCTAGTAATTTATTTGCTAATTCCAATCATTCTAATCTATTGTCAAAGCAGAGCTCCTAAGGACTGCTGCTTGGCAGCTCTGTGCAATTAGTTCTAATCATGCTCTGTATTTGGAAGCAATAAAACAGCAATTTCCTTAAAATCTGTAATTCAGATGCAGAGAACAAGGCATTCTGGAGTTTAGTGGTGTGGGCACTGCATGTATTATCACATTCAGTGTCCTCGTTTCACATGTGTGACAGCTGAGTCTCAGACGGGGGAGAGGATCCAGGACTGCCTGTAGGGTTGAGTAGATAATTCACTGCACAAGGACATGGGGCTACAACGGGGAGGACTGGAATCCAGCCAGCGCCCTGCTTGCTAAGACATGCACCCTGGTACAGGACTGTGCGTATCCACAAAGACGCCCTTCTCATTCCACTAAGCTACTCCGAGTGGCTCACCCGAGGAAATTCAGCTGGTGTTTCTGTTCAGGTCGCCTCCTGAATTTGCTCACTGCTTCTCTCTCCCTTACCACTTCCTGCTTCCCAGCTGCTATTCTTCTCATTAAAAAAATTTTTTTTATTGTGGTCACATG
>PVIY010033539.1:0-27932 GCA_004026745.1 Myrmecophaga tridactyla
ATCTGTGGGGAGTTGCCTCACCCCTCCCACTCTATCTAACCCTCCTAACCTTTCTACCAGGCCACCCCCTTCATTTGGAGGGAACCATCCACCACCCTCGGTAAGGAACAGCACCCTCCTGCCTCAGGCTGGTGCTGGGAGCTCTGGGGAACCCACTGACCCTCTAACCCTCTCCTTATAGTACCCCACCTGGTCAGGATAAGTCAAGGAGAAACTAGAACCCCTGCCTTTTGTGCTCAGGCTAGGGACAGAAAGGAGGGAATTACTATATAGTAAATGCATAACTGTGAAGGTTTGTAAATGGTCAAGTCCATGATATTGTTGGGGCTAAGTGTGATTTCTATATAGAGATTTTTTTTTAATTATTTACTGTAAAAACTGTGCACTTCTAGAATGTGGAAAGTGGCTTGGGCAGGGAGAGGGGTGGTCACCAGCCTAGGGAGACTGCTGTGTTATTTGTTCAGTTTCAGCAAAATTCTTTGTAGATCCTGAGAAAAAAAAAGAGAGAAGGATGCAAGATATGAGAATACTAATGCAGGCTAATACAGGAAGGTAAGCAAGCAGGAAATATGCAATTTGTATTTGGAAGACAGTAAGTGGGCAGTGACTTATGCCCGGGGGCCACAGAGGAGGTTCCAGGGAAGCACAGGAAAAGCACCTTTCTTTTTCCAGTTTTGTACCTCATGGTACCTGCTCTGAGGGATCAGGTAACAATAGGACTCTAATTATGTCACTCAGTTCTCGCGTCAGTCCCATAAGACATTTGTGCCCTCTATTTCAGATAAAGATGTGTAAACCTAGAAAGATGTTAAAATGTATGTATTATAGAACGATTACATTGCAAAAATGGGATGCAAATCAGGATGAAAAATGAAAATGATAAAAGCTCTGTTCTTATGTAGACTGTTTTCAATCCATGGAAAACTGTGGATCATTTTAGACATGAATGGATTTATGTTTTAGAAAAACAATTGGGGTGACAACACGTAGAGGGTAAAAAGAGACAAGGAGACCAGTGAAGGAGGGCATTGCAAAGGTGGCAGAGAAATGAACATTAAGCTAAAGAAAGTGGGGTAGAGAGCACAGGGCACATACAAGAGAGATAAATAGCAGAGAAAAACAAAAGTGAAACCACAACCTAAGCGAGATTGCATATGCATGTTGGTTGAGATTTGACCCTCTCTGTTCTAAACAGCTAAGATTGTTTAAACACAGGAGAACAATCTGCAAATGATTACTAAAGGGTATGGAATTACAAGACAAAACAAACAAAGCTTGTATCATTTTATTGTTAGAGTAATGACAAGCAAAGTAAAATCACCATTATAAGCTTTGGGTTTGAAAAAAAGTTTCATCAGATTGTTGGGAAGTTAAAAATAAAAATCAACAAATCATTACTGGGACAGCCTATAAGCAGAACTCAAATGAAGTCACTCGGAGTCTGTTCTAGTTTGCTTGCTGCTGGAATGCAACACACCAGAGATGGATTGGGTTTTAATAAAAGGGGATTTATTTTGTTAGTTCTTCAGAGGAAAGGCAGCTAACTTTCCACTGAGGTTCTTTCTTACATGGGAAGGCACAGGATGGTCTCTGTTGGCCTTCTCTCCAGGCCTCTGATTTCCAACAACTTTCCCCAGGGTGATATCTTTCTGCATCTCCAAAGGCCTGGGCTGAGCTGCGAATGCTGAGATGAGCTATGCTGAGCTGCTTAGGCTGTGCTAAATGGTGCTCTCTCATTTAAGCACCAGCCAATTAAGTCAAACATCATTCACTGCAGCAGGCATGCCTCTTAGCCGACTGCAGATGTAATCAGGAACAGATGAGGTTCACGTACCATTGGTGCCTTCACTGGCCAAGTTGACAACTGAATCTAACTACCACAGAGTCCAACAAGTAAATTCCATCTCCATGGAAGGACCTAGATGTGGTTGGGAGAATAGAAGGCAAGAATGGCTGATTTTATCAATGTCGCTATCTGGCGGATGTGACTGAAATTCCCATTAGCATCTTGTAAAATAAGACAAATTCTCCAAATTGGGAGCTCAGCATTCACATTGGATTATGAACTAGTGAAGTTCCTCACCATAAGAATAAAATTAAGCTTAGCTTTCACATAAAATGATGCAGAGTGAGGGAAAAGAAAACTAACTGAACAAAGGGCTTAAAAATCAGTTCAGACCTGTCACATGACAGCGGAAGGAGAAGGCCTCTGACATAAGCCCAGAATTGGCATCAAATCCTTATATAAATAAAAACAAATCTACACAAGTAATGACCAGAGTCACTGGGATGTAAAACATAATCAAAAGTAGGAACTGTAGATTAGGAAAACTGCTCGGATAAGCTATAACCTCCAGAATGTCCAATCAGTGGAGAAACAGGGGAGGAATAAATACTGTCCAGCATGGCAGCCAACACATTTTAGTTGCATGCCCATTCTTGCAAGGTCATTAATAAATTCTTTCCTTCTCCACAATCAATTGAACCTTTATTCTTTCAAATACAGCTTTCTTTCCAACACTCACCTAGTAGAATTAATTAAAAAAACAAATAAAATGCCAAATGAATGAAAGAACAAAGTGAATATTTTTCACCCCTTGAGTTATTTAAAGATGGCTCTGAGTAGAGTTCCTGTTCCTGGTCAACATTCCAAGTTCCTTTAGCAGGAAGTGGGTATACTCAAATTGTTTCAGATTCCGTAGCCCTACCTCAACCTTCTTTTCCGGAACATTCTTCCAGAATGGCCTTTACCCCTAATTGAAGCACCCTGGCTTATTTGGGCATGCCAGCCCTTTGTCCATTCTCCAAACACACCTGACTTTCCTGACCCTGGGACTCTGCTCATGTCGTTGTTTCAGACTGGAAAGTCCTTAGATCTGCTGCTGACCGACCCCAGTCTCAGCCTACCCTTCCAGATACCCCCTGATAGAATCACTCTAAGGACCTCAGTTAGAATTAATTACTACTTGCCCTGCACTACTCAGCACTCTGACTATATTTCATATCAAGGCTCATATGAGCACTTTCGTTAAATAAATTAGTATTTGTATTGTTTTTAGAAGAATGTGTGGCATATGGTGAGCACTGTGGCAGTGTTTGCTATTAGTCTGTCTTTTAAGGAATGTCTTTAAAATGCTAGGGGCTCTATTAGTATTAAGTGCTTCACATATATTTCTCCAGGTTAACACAAGTAAGTATTATGCCCATTTTACAGTTGATGAAACTGAGACTTCGAAACTGTATGCAATGTGAAATAGCAGAAATAGAATTTGAACTCAAGTGTGCCTGAATCCAAAGCCTCCCTTCTTTATATTACCAGACACTACCACCTCTCCTAGAGTATGAATTCCAGGAGGCAAAGTCCCTATATTACTCATTTCAACATACTTCAAAATCCCCTGTTTGTAAGGAAGTGCCCCCCAAGAATGTGTGATGAATTTGATTGAATTATACAATTCAGGTAGCCTGGAGGCAGCCATAAAAACTATAAATGATGCCACAGCAATACTTTGAAAGAAGGAACCTCTACCATGGGGCTTTGGATTGCAATATTTATTTTCTCCATTTAATTACATAAATGCATATTGAATGTTTACCCAATGAAATGGAGCTACTGGATATGTCAATGTACAGGCAATCCCCTGTGTCTGTTTCAGGAAGCTTTCAAGTGAATGGAGATGAGAAACTTTGGAAAGAAATAACTTCATATCAAGTCATTATTAAGTGCTCATAGAAAAGTCCTGAGGGATTTGAAAGAATATGAGATTCACCATTTCTCAATGTTCCAAGAGCTCAAAGACATGCCATTTGGTCATAAAGCACACCTTCCTTGCAATACGCTATTTATAAAATAAATAAATGGTATTACCTTTTTTTAAGAAAAATAGGCTGAGATATGGGTTTCTAATAAGGGTTCTAAAAATATCAACATCTCTGACGTGATTTCAGAAAAAATACCATCTGTAATGTGAAATTTCCTGCATGTTATTGTGAAGCCTTCAGAGCCAGGAAGGAATCCATCCATATTACAGAGCTTAGTTATTATACCTATGCTTCTTGTCAGCATAGCATATCCTACATGTAAATGAGTTAACGAAATTAAATCCTACAAACCATGGATTTAAGCAAAGCTACAGTAAGCAAATGTCAATATGTTAGGTATTTCTACACCCACCTACTAGTGAGTTCAGTTTAGCCCATGCCTTCCTTGTCGAGGTCACTGTAAGAAGCAGAGCATTTCTTTCAGGATTCGGGCATGGCTGCTCTGACTGTCCTCTACTCCTACTGTCTGTGGAGAGAAAAATGTCCACAGGAGCATCGTGTGTGAAGGAATGGAACATTCTTGGCTAGAGTGTGGCTTCAAGGGGAGAGAGAAAGAGCTCTTTAGTTAGTATTGGTACCACTGCATACCCACAAGTCAGAGATTTCTGAATTTACCTGCCAGCTGAATCAGTTTTTAGCCAAACATCTGGGATACAAACCATTTGCAATATCTTTAGGAGCACCCAAGGCAGAGGAAGGCTGAATCTTAGAAAACGCATTGGTGCCTATTGTATTTTATTCACTAGAGGACGTGAGACAAATAGGAAAGAAGGCGTGGGCATTGTGGTTGTTGGTATAACACTGAAAATGTGGGCGCCTCAACTTAATTATCCACGTCTACTCTCAAATCTGTTTTTAAAAGCGCCCTTAAAATTTCTGAAATTTTAAGGTGAAGTGGGAGCTAAGACATTTTGAAAAGGAAAAAGAATGATGCATAAACTTACCTTCCCAGGCAGCGAGGCAACTTTAACACTAAAAAAAAAGAAAGAAAGAAAATTAATACTGGAGGGGAAATAGACAAACAAAAACAAAACTAAAATCCAGAAATGGGACATATAACAATCCCAAAGGGTGTGAGAATGCACCATAATTTAAAACATCTCACTGGGCAACATAGATTTGAGGAGAGGAAGGAATTACTTTATAGTTTGTTGTGAGCAAATTATTTATTAGGGGAGAGGAAGGAAAGACAACTTGAATCTTCACCTTACTCTGAGTAATTAAATTCAAGAAGACCAAGGGTTTGATGGATCGTTAAGCAAATCAAAAGAACTGATATACAAAGAGTTTTAATTGCACAATAAACTGCATGTGCTATAAGACTAGATGTAAAATGAAAGCAAAATTTTGTGTATACAATATGAACTCATTAATATGAAGACATATGATATATAAACTGCATGAAAACATCCCCAAAAAAGAGTAATAATATCCTGGAATATCAGATATGGTTGGTATTTGTTTTTTCTTTGACTTCCATTTCTATATTTTTCAGTGTTTTATTTCCTCCTGTTTTCAACAAAGAATAGTCATAATGTATATAGTATAAAATACGTTCATTGAAGAAAAGCACAATCTTCTTTTAAAGTTACAAGTTAATAAATGCATTGTCTATTTTCCATAATGAGATAAGAAGATTTCTGGAAACATAAGTACGACAGAAAGAATGGGTCCTTTCAGAGCCTCAACTGCACTGGAGGAGCACAGCTCTAGGACAAGTGGGAGATATGGGACAATCAAGAAGTAACATGGAAATACCAAATTCCTGGGGAAAGCAGATTATTCAGGAAGAGAGGTGGAATGGTGACAAAGACGCGCATTGAGTGGAAAACTGTGACAGTGAGCTAGTGATGTGGGCATGCTGCCCAAAATATTTCCCATGCTACTTTTTGTAGCTATGGATGACATACTAAGATTCAATGTAGACATTCCAGTAAGGGATCCATAGACGCTTATTTTCCCATACTTTTTCACTGTTGCCTCAACTTAGCACTTTATAAATAATCAATAATTCATTAATATTTGCAGATCTGGGCAAGAAAAAAATGAATAGTCAAGAAAACAAAAAAATCCAAGTTCTGATCATGTAATGAAACTCCGTTTTTCTATTTCTAAATACAACATCTTTTTGTTAATAAATATTTATGAAGAACTTACTATGTTAAGGTATTAGGTCAGGAACTGTAGGGGGGATAAAAATGAATAAGGCATGATTCCTGATTTTGAAGATTTGGTTGTTTGGTAAAGTCTCCCCAGTACAACACAGAATTTCCAGGTTCTGCCTGTACTAAAGGGGAGGGAATTATTCAAGGGCATGACCCATTGAGGGAGTTTATCTCATGAGATATTTGTCTCAAACAATCCTTCAGTTGTGCGTTGCGCTTGACTTCATTTCACAAGTCAGAAATTTATTTCTCATAATCAAAAATATATACTGGCTAATACCGTCAATAGATGAAACACCACAATTTTGTCCTCTTTATTTTTCTTTATTGTAGTATTTGAAAATGAATTATATAATAAAATCAGTTACGAATTTAGGTGGCAATTATTGTGGAAGCTCTGGGCATGGGTATTTACATAAGATTCTGTGAAACTGGAGCACACAGAAACCTGCCTGACCTTGGGGAGTTAATCAAAGTTTAGCCAGTCTCCTTAGGGAGGGAAAAATGTGCAAATTGTCAATGAACTCCCTGCATGTTCTTGGGAAGCTCGAAATGTTACTTTTCTTCTTTTTTTTTTTTTTTACATGGGCAGGCACCAGGAATGGAACCTGGGTCTCCAGCACAAAAGGCGAGAACTCTGTCGAAATGTTACTTTTACCTACCAAATAATCCCCTTATTTTACCCATGTTCTCATACTCAACAGAATGTGTTTGTTCCGGCCCCTATAACTGGCCCTGCTGATTTTCGCCTAACTGTGGGGTGCTGCTTTCACACTCTGGACCAGCACCTTCAGAGCTGTTTGATTTCTTCTATTGTAAGTTCCCTTAATAAAGCTCACGCCTCAGTCTGTGCCTCGCGTTTTCTTTGATGTTTCAGCTGGGAAAGCCCTATTGAGCCAAGACAGTTATAAAACTAGCAAAGTCTCTTTATTTGCAAACTTAGAAAATAGGGTACAAAGAAGATACAATTTACCCTCTTCATCCCAAGGAAGGTAACTGTTATGTACCCTTTTCATTCCTAATCTTAGCTGAGATTTCTTTCTTTTTCTTATAGGGCTTTTTATTAGTTCTCCTTTCTTTCTTATTTAAACTAGATATTAGATTCATTCATTATTCCTGTTTATATCTTTATGAAGATTTTTTCATGCTTCACAGGTTAAATAAGGGTCTTTTCTCTAATATTTTTAGTCCATGTTTTTTAATGTATTTTTATTATTTCTCATTAATAGAGAAACTATTTAAAAATAATGAAGACTACAATTTGTTTCTGTACTTAGCTCTCATTGCTACTAATGAATTTTCATATATAATGTTGAGATTAGCATTTTTAAAAGTGTTCACATAGTTTTTATTCTTTTTTAGACAAAATATTTATTTGGTCAAATGATTTAAACATTTAGACTTTTACTTTCTTCTGGACTGGGGTCAGACAGCACTCTGCCAGGTGGAGAGCAGCTCTTTGCTACCAGTAGGAAGAGACCCACCTAAGGAGGTGCAAAGAGGAGGAGAGGCAGGAGCCTGTGGGGGCACCAAGGCCAGAGAGAGCTGGGGGAGACCCAGCCCCAGGGCACAGGGAGGCACGAAGGAGCCAAATGCCCACTTGGAATCCCAGGTCTGAGTGGCAGCCCTGGGCGCTGGATGCAGCAGCCTGGGAGGGTGGAGGGTGTGTCTTGCCTGTCCAGCTGCAAATTGTAATAACTATCATTATCTTCATTGGTTCCAGCTTTAGACTGACGTTTGGTATTTGACTCCTTTCATCCATTTCTCTGGTATCAAAATCATTCTTTTCTTTTCTCTGTTATTTTTTTGCCCTCAGTGTGATTTCTATCTAATAGCAGTTTTATTTCTCAATTTTCCCTTCCTCCTATACCTGTTCTCTATGTTTTTTGCCCTGTTGCCCAGTGCTTTTCTCTGCCTTTAGGTTTCCTGGTTTTCTTCTTCTCATTTGCCTGCCCAGCTCGTTGCCTTTCTGGTCCTTCAACTTCTTCTGTTGTTGTTGTTGTTGTTTGTATGCTTTATGGCAGGGTCACAGTGCCTTATTTTTCTATGGGAGTATTCCGTTATTGCAGCACCATTTGTTGAATTTTTGTTTGTTTTGCTTGTTTCTTCGTCTTTTTGGAAGTGCATGGGCCAGGAGTTGAATCTGGGTCGCCTGCTGGCTCTTCAGTTTTCACACCCATGCTGTCCTGCTCACCACCACCACCTCCACTGCTGTGGCTCAGTGGGGACAGTTCTGGCTGTGTCTGTCATGAGCACGATAGAAAACAGTTCAAGGACAACAAAGGGTGCTGCACGCTATTGTCACTGCTCTTCCCTGAGTGAACAATTCTTATAAAAAAAGAAGTGAGTAGGAGGTGAGACAGAGAACAGTGAACAGGATAAGCACATCCACTGCCATCAATGTTGTTCAACATTGTACTAGAAGTTCTAGCCCTAGCAATTAGGCAAGAGAAAGAAGTAAAAGTCACCATATTGGAAAGGAAGAAGTAAAGGTTTCCCTACTTGCAGGTGACGTGATCCTGTATGCAGAAAATACAGAAAAATCCACAGCAAAGAACCTAGAATTAGTAATGGAGTTTAGCAAAGTGGTGGAGTACAGGATCAACACAAAATATCAGTAGGATTTCTATACTGTAGCAATGAATAATCAGAAGAAATCAAGAAAAAAATCCATTTACAATAACATCTAAAAGAATCGAATATCTAGGAATAAAACTACCCAAGAAAAATATAGACAAATATACAGAAAAATATAGTACATTGGTTAAAGAAATCAAAGAACAACTAAGTAAATGGAAAGAGATTCCATGGTTATAGAAGGAAAGAATAAAGATTGTTAAGATGCCATTTTTACCCAAATGGCTTACAGATTTAATGCAATCCTAATAAAAATTCTAACAAACTTCTTTGAGAAATGGAAAAGCCAATAATCAAATTTATACAGAATGAAATGGTCCCCAAGGAGCTAAAGCCATTTTGAAAAGGAAGAATAGATTTCTGGGATTCACACATTCAATCCTAAAACATATTACAAAGCCACAGTAAATCAAAATAGCATGATGCTGGCACAAGGAAAGATGTGTAAAACAATAAAATCAAATTGAGAGCTCTAAAATCAACCCTGATATTTATGATCAACTGATTTTTGTCAAGGGGGCAAAGATCAATTAATTGTGAAACACAGTCTGTTCAACAAATGGTACTGGAAGAACTGAAACTCCATTTGCAAACTAATGAAGGTGGTATGCATGCTGTAGACAAAATTCAACTCAAAATGGATGAAAGACCTAAATATAAGAACTGGGACTATAAAATTCACAGAAGAAAACATAGGGAAGCATCTTCAGGTCCTTGTGTTAAGTAATGGCCTCTTAGAATTTACACTCAAAGCACACAAGCAGCAAAAGAAAACACAGATTAATGAGACCTCATCAAGATTAAAAACTTTTTTCCCTTATGAGACTTTATCATGAAAGTAAAATGACAACCTGCAGGACAGTAGAAAATATTTAGATACCACATACCCGATAAGGGTTCAATATTAAGAATATTTAGAATATAAAGAAATCCTTCAACTTAACAATAACAAAATCCAACAACCCAATTTAAAAAGGGGTAAAAGACTTGTATAGTCATTTCTCCAAAGAAGATATACAAAAGTCATAAAAGTACATAAAAATATGCTCAACATTATCAGCCATTAAGAAAATGAAGAACAAAACCACAATGACATAGCATCCACTTCATATGTACTAGAATGGTTACTATTAGAAAAAAAAAAACAGAAAATTACTAATGTTGACAATATGGGGAGAAATAGGAACACCAATTACAGTTGGGAATATAGAATTGTGCATCTGCTGTGGAAGAAGTAGTAGTACCTCAGGAAGCAAAGTGTAGAATTACCATATGACTCGGCAATCCCACTACTAGGTACATACCCCAAAGACTGTTCCTCAGGGACATGAACAGATATTTTCACACTGATGTTTATAGCAACACCATTCACAATTCCAAGAAGATGGAAGCAACCCAAGTGTCCATCAATGGATGAATGGATAAACAAAATATGGTATATACATACAATAGATATTATTCAGCCATAAAAAGTATTGAAGTTCTGACACATGACAATATGGATGCAACTTGAGGATATCATGCTGGGTGAAATTAGGCAATTATAAAAGGATCTCAGTACTGTGAAATAATTAGAATATGCAAACTTGGAATCTAGCATATAGGTTACCAGGGGATGGGGTGTGGGTAGGGAATAGGGAATTAAGGCTTAAATATACAGAGTTTCTATTTGGGATGATGAGAAATTTGGGTAACAGATGATAGAGATGGTAGCACAATATTTTGGATGTAATTAATTGCACTGAATTATATATTCGAATGTGTTTAAAAGGGGGAAATTTTAGGTTGATTCTATGGTGCCAGAGTAAATTAACAAAAAAAATTCCATGGAAATGCACAACCCAAAAAGTAAGCTAAAACATGGACTATATAGTTATTAGCACAATTATAGAAATCTGTTTTTATCAATTGTAACAAATATATCACACTAATGCAAGATGTAAATAATAGAGTAGTATATATGAAGCCTTATTTTATGCATTATTGGTCCTATTTTTTCTACTCTTATATAAAATATAAGAATACATAATATACTCTTTTATAAATAATGATTTTTTTCAAATTTGATCTTTTACACTTAGATTTGTTGAAATGTAGTAAAATAATATGGCTCTAATGAAGTTTACTCTTGAGACTTTGTTACCCTTGTGACTAAGCATATAAACAATTTCAAAGTTTTTCCATGAATCTTTGAAGTTAATCTAGTTAATAGTTATCCTGGTTTGAAACTGTTATGCACCCCAGAAAGACCTTGCCCTTTTAGTCTTTTTTTAATCTTTTGGGGGCAGAATTATTGTTTAGGGTGGGATATTTTTATTAGATTGTTACCATGGAGATGTGACCCACCCAATTGTGGATGGGATCTTTTTTATTAATGTGTTTCCAGGGAGATGTGATCCACCCAGTTGTGGCTGGAACATTTTGATTATGTGCTCTCCATGGAGATGTATCTCTGCTCAGTCAAAGTGGGTCTTAATCTACTTACTTGAGTCCTTTAAGAGAGAAATATTTTGATAAAAGCTGACCCAGACAAAGACATATGGAGATGAAGAGACAATGCCCCTGGGGAAGCTATTAGAAACCAGAAGCCATAAGGACTAGCAGATACCAGCCACATGCCTTCTCAGTTGACAGAGAATCTCAAGTGCCATCAGCCTTTTCCTCAGATTCAGGGTGTCTTTCTCTGGATGCCTTATATTTTGCATTTTTATGACCATAGAACTGTAAACTTGTAAAGTAATAAATCCCCTTTATAAAAAGCCACTCATTTCTGGTATATTGCATTCTGGCAGTTTTAGTGAACTAAGACAGATTTTGGTATCAACAGTGAGGTGCTGAGTCTTGCAAATACCAAACATGTTGGAATAGCTTTTTAAATGGATACAGGGAAAGGTTCTTGGAGGAATGGTGAAGAGCTTAATAGAGAAGGAAGACCTGAATTGTTTTAAAGAAACAGTTAATAGAACTGTGAATTCTAATGATTACTCTGAGGAGGCTTTAGATAGAAATGAGGAATGAGGTATTGCAAACTGGAAGGAAGTGACAGAAAATTTGGCAAAATTAAGTGCTGGTGTTGGATGGAAGATAGAATTTAAGAGTGATGAACTTGGACACTTGGCAGAAGAGATTTCCAAACTAAATGTGGAAAATGTGGCCTGGTTTCTCCTTACAGCTTATAGTAAACTATGATAGGAAACAGATGAGCTGAGAACTGAACTTTTGCATATAAAGAAATTAGAAACTTATGATCTGGAAAATTCTGGGCTTCTGATAGGGAGGCCCCAGAAAATAGTGCCCCACATGAGAATTTAACCAAAAATGAAACCAGTCACCCCTTTCAGAAAAAAGACAGAATTGGAAATGGAATTATACAGAAAGGATTTATGGAAGGTCCTATTATCTGATGGATGTAATCCATGTACACTGCATGGGAAACTGACAAATTTCCATGGCTGCCACAAAGGGAACCACTGCTCATATGGAATAAAAGGGAAAGAAAAGGGAGAAACTGAAGGAAACCATTACTTCAAAAGAAGAACCATGGAAGCTAAGGTCTGAAGCCAAGAAATCTCATGCCAAGGGATTCAATCCACCCATCCATGTGGAAAGGGTGAATTTGCCTTGGAGGTAATGGGTAGGCAGAGAGTGTTGCCAACCAGGTGTAATACATTGCCTGTGGATTGGGGAGAGCCTCACTGCCAACCCGTTTTTCTGAGGGGGTTGAGAATGTGCTCCAGAGATGGCAGAGAATCCAGGTGCTGCCCTGATGCTTGGAGGAGGTGGAATTAAGAAAAAGTGGTAGCCCCCAAAGTTCCCCAAGGTTGTAATCATCACCCCAGCATTTGGAGTGAACAGGTCCAGTGCTTGAGCACTTAGAGAGGATGGGACCGCTTCGCTCCCAAGTCCCAAGGATGATAAGTTACTCTCAGACTTTGAAATGTAATGGAATTTTCCCTGGAGGTTTTTGGAACTCTTTGGGTCAGGTGACTCTTGTTTTCTTTCTAGTTTCTCCCAGGCAATGGGAATATTTATCCTATGACTGTCCCTCCTTTTTATTTTGGAAGCAAATAACCTGTTTTCTGTTTTCACAGGTCCATGGCCAGAGGAGAATTTTGCTTTAGGCCAGGCCATGCCTATAACTGATTTTGATGAGATTTTGTACTATTTCTGACTTTGTCTTGTATTGGTATTATTACTGAAATCGTTTAAGGTTTTTATGATATTCTGATAGAATGAATGTATTTTGCATATGGAAAGACCATGTCTTTTGGGGTCCAGAGCATGGAATATGTTGTTTTGAAACTGTTATGTACTCCAGAAAAAACACATTCTTTTAATCCTATTCTAATCTTGTAGGGGTAGGTCTCTTATTTAGGATGGGACCTTTTGATTAGGTTGTTACCATAGATATGTGACCCACCCAATTGTGATGTGATCTTTTTGATTAAGTTGTTTTCATGGAGATGTATCTCTGCCCATATGAGTGTGTATTAATCTGCCTACTGGAGTTCTTTAAGAGGGAAGCATTTGGGAAAAAGCTCAGAGCTGACATAAACAGAGACATCTGGGAATGCAGAAAAAAAACACCCCCAGGGAAGCCATTTGAAATCAGAAGCTGTGAGAAGAAGCCAGCAGACATTGCCATGAGCCTTCCCATGTGACAGAGAAACCCCAAATGTCATCAGCCTTTTTTTCAGAGTCAAGGTGTCTTTCTTTGGATGCCTTAGTTTGGACATTTTTATGACCTTAGAACTGTAAACTTGTAACTCTATACATCCCCTTTATAAAAGTTGACCCATTTGTAGTATATTGCATTCTGGCAGCTTTAACAAACTAAAACAATAGGGCACACAATTGGATACCTCGCTTATAGAGTGATCTCAAAAATATTTGAATCACTTCCATTAAATGTGTGTTAACCTCTTGCTAAGCTATTCTGACCATAAGGGTTTATAAATTATGACACATACATGCCATTAAATGAAAATTTACCTTCTTGTCCTAGTTAATGCTTTTCTTACTGAAGTATATCTTCCTTCAATATTGCTATCACCATTCATATTTTATCTATTTATGTGCCTGACTTACCTTTACTTATGCTTTTCTATTTCATCTTTCTCTAGTATTTTGCTATGCATATCTCCTTTCAGTGGTGTAGGTTTGAAATTTCACTCCAGATATACCTGAAAGTGCTCTACTCTTTGTAAATCTCTTACATGCATTTCAAATTTAGTCATATCTCACTTTTATTTAGAATATTTTCTTTTTATTTATGGTTCCTAACAGTTTCCTGTAGTTTGTGCATTGTCACTTTTATTCTCTTAGGGAACTGTAGGGCATAAATCCTATTTTGACTGGTGTTTACTTTTACATTTCTTGGGAGTATACTCGAAGTTGAAATTTACTAATGAGGCAGGATAGAATAGAGCATCAAGGCTGTGGTCCCTGGCTTCCTATCCAGCTCTGAAAGAGTTAATGCACAACTGCCAACTCTCTAGGATAAGATTTTCCCTAGAACTCCAAAACCCCCCAAAACCATAAAAGCGTGTAAAATCATGGACCTGAAGTGAACCCTTTGTTAATAACCAAAAGCCTGGGGTCTTAATGATTATTAAACTAGGTACCCAAAACAAATTTTAGTATGGGACAGAGCTCCACAAACACCCATAGTTATCACTTACTGAAACCAAAAGGATACCTAGCATTCAAAGGACAAAATGGTAAATCACTGCTAGCAAAATCTCCCTACAAAATGAGCTAAATCCATGCCATTCTGTGGGTGTCTCTCTCTTGAGCATATTCACGCTAATTCCTCTAGCACATACTAACCTTTCAATAAACTTCACTGCTTACTGATGCTTGCTCTTCTTGTCCTTGAATTTTTTCTCATGGCAAGACCCCATACCTGGAGCAGAGCTTGGCACTGGTGTCAGAAGAACTCCATTTACACAAATTATCAATGTCAATAATTAAACATTATTAATAACTTTAGAAATCATAATAAAAATTCATTTTCATAATAATTAATGTCTACTGGAAAAGTAATTCTGGCATTAAGACTTTTATTTTCTTAACTTAAACAACTTAAATAAACTTTGATGATGGATTATCCAGTTCTGATATTGAAAGTTATTTTTTCCCTGGTAAGTCAGACATAAATAAAGGTAGAATGGAATGAGAAATAAATAAGAAATACAGTTGCTTTAAAGATAGAAATTACAGCATGAGAGCAGAAAATAGCATAGAATGAAAAGAAATAAAAACTATCTGTGAGTTTGCATGGTACAGTAAGAAAAAAATTGGATGTGGAATTGCAGAGCCTGTGTTTTATCCTTAGATATTCTAATAATTAGCTGAGGACAAGCATTTAAACCTTATCAGCTTTTGCTACCTTACCTTACCTTAAAATAAAGTGTTTTTTATCAAATGATTTCTTAGGTCATCAAAAATGCCTAAGAATTTAATGTGAAGTGATTTTTACTTTGAAAATTTTCATATGCTATGTTAAGGAATCTAAAATAATAAATCGATGCAAATTTGAGAATTTTATTTTTATGTCACATGCTGGCAAAATAAGACTGTTGGTGCTCTTATTATATTCATCATATCATTTACTAATTATGATTGCTGGGATCTTTTGATAATTATAAATTTAACATTTCCTTTTTGAGACTCTCTATTTCTTAGTCCTTAAAATTAAATTAAATTAATAATATTTAGAATTCTTGTGACTTGTAAACCAAGTCTCTATTCTAACAAATCTTTGTTCTTGTGTTTTTCTTTGTATTTTCAGTGAGAATTCAGGGTCTCCTAGTATAGGCTGATAGCATTGAATTATTTCTTGTCTACTGGCTGAAAAAATAAATTAACCTAAATCAAGCAATTGGTTCATTTAATAATCATCTCCTCCAATCTAATCTGATGTTTATCTATAAGTTTTGAGTGACACTGTAAATTGTTTTAACATAATGTGGACACTTTGTCAATTGAGTAGCATTTTCTCACCCACTCAGGAAAATAAAACCTCCCCATGGACAATAGGTATATAGGTATAAAACCAACATCTCCAATGATCTGAATTTCTCTTTATCCTTACCAGTAGTCACCATTTCAGAATACTATATTAAAGGAACAAATCATAAACACCCCAGTGTGCTCTTACATCACAGCTGCCAAAGGCATCTCCATTTCCCCTGCTTGTGTCCGACACTCTTCTGTATTCTCTGGCACCACTGGTGGCAGAGTCTGCGCCAATTTCAGGCTTCTGGTAATGACTTTCAATACACTGCTGGGTGGCCCAATGATAATCTCATGAATAAGAAAAGGGAGATCTAGAATGGCCCCTGAAAGAGGTCTCCTAGTAGAAGGCACCCAATTTGTCTTTAAATGTAGTTTGCACATATTGATAGAATTGAAGTCAGGATATGGAGACAGAAGAAAGTTTAAATCAAAATATAGAGAATGGGCAGGGAATAAACTTATAAGACAGAGGAACAGCTGGCAATACCAGAGTAGAATAAATGAGAGTCTTAAGGAAGGGAGGGTTTCCTGAATTTTTGGAGGTTAATTATGTGGATTTTTTTTTAAGTCAGGGCCAGTGGACTTTGGATAGAAAGGAAATAAATCACATTGGACAATTGGTCCAATATCTATAGCACCACTTGATAACTTTGAACATTTCTGGATGTCACGTTTTGATAAATGTCTTCAAAACTTATGGAGTAATTTGAGAGAACAGTGAAGCAACTGAATTATGTAGCATGGAAAATAGAATTTGGGGGAGTCTGTGGACTGTAAATGAATAGAGTTCTTGGAGAAAGAATAACTCACTTCAAAGTATTGATATGATGCCATATAGAAGGAAATTAGAATCAACCCATGATTTTCCACAAGGAAAAAAAATGACAAAACTTATCAAATCAGTTTGATCTTAGTACAATATTAAAAATGAATCTTAATAATATGCCTTAAAATAAAATGGGCTCTTAGAAAACAGTCTCATAGTCCACAGGATTTATATCTTTCCAGTGGAGAAGACAGAAGGGAGGATAGATGGTATAATAAACAGTATATGTTTTCCTTTTTCCTTTTGGCAACTCTTTCAGAATTCTTTTGATCTTCAAAGAAACCAGTGTCTTTAAAGTGAATCCCAGGATATCCCTTAGCTTCCAAACCAAACCAATTTTCTCACAGCTTATCTGACTATATTTGCAGTTTGTCACACAACAGTGTGTGTAAAATGATTAAACAGGAACTTCTATGAACTTCTACAACTGGATCTTCTCATTAATGCTATTATACAGCAAATCCCCTATACCTATGTTTTCTCCAGGAGCTTAGACCTTGGTTAGAATGCATCTGAACAAAAGTGAGAGAGAGGGAGCTCTGCCCTGCCTGCCCCAGTGGGTAGAAATGCACAGCACAGGCACTACAACCTGGATGTGGATGTGGAGCTCAGCAAACTGCAGTCGGTCTTTCCCCTCTGTTCCCAGCCACAGGTCCTACTCTGAGACAAACTGACCACATGGGATGCCTGTCCAGCAGCCTCTGCACGTCAAGCCCCACACACATTGATAGCACAGACCTGTGGAGCCAGAAGTCTTGGTCCTGCAACTTCTGCGAGGATTCTACCATGAAGCCACCTCAACAACATCACCTGAACCCCTGCAATCTGAGAAAGGAAAAGCCACTGTCCATTCAAGGAGCTCAGATATGCAAAGAGAAAAGGATGAGTTGGCACAGTCAAAACGTGTCCCATTGGACCAAAGAGACAGAACATCTGATTAAAATAATGATCCAAGGATTTAAGGCATCATATAGATGCAGACAAAAGACTCTGTAGAACTTTAAAAAGATAATTTTGGAGCTAAGAATGTAAATATATAAATTAAAACAGGATGGTCCCTGTTGTGACTGATCCTAGTGAGTTTGAAGGTAATGTGCAAAAAAATTATCAAAATGTTTAGCAAACATAAAAGATGGAGATATGAAGAACAAGGAGGAAAAAAAGGGATTTGGAGAGTAGATCATGGAGACTCAGCACCCAAACAAAGGATGTTGCAAAAGGAAAACAAAACAAAGCAAATGAAGGATGGTTAATAATTAAGGAAATATGAAAAATTTCCATATTGAAGAATCATAGTTCTGTGAATTGAAATTGTTCATCAAGTTTCAGGCTGGGTTGATAGGAAAAGTTATATCTAGGCATATTGTGATCCAATTATGAAACTCAATGAAAATAAAGAACAAAAGGATTTCACTGGATTCCAGCAGTAAAGAATTAGAAAAACCTGTCTAAATAAGAAGAAATAGATTGGCATCAACCTTTCAATTGCAACATAATAATGACAGAACAAACAATGAGAGAAAAAAACACAATTCAGGGTTCCTATACAAAGTAAGATGACCTTCACTTTTCAGGGAGAAAAGTATATTTGAGGAATAAAAATAACTCACAGAATATGTTACATACTCCATTTGAGAGAATTACGTGAGCAAAAAGCTAAGCAAGAAGCGAAACAGAGCTGACAGTTTGAGGCTTCTAGAAAAGGGAAAGAAAAAAACCATAATGAGCAGTAAACCTACTGTACTTGAGCTATCATACCACAGATTACATGATACATGGCATCATTTTTGTATATAATGCACCTGTGTACAAAATAAATAAAAAGACTAAATTATATGGGAAATCTCTAATTAACAGTAAAACAGTAAAAGAAGTAACTAAGTAAAGAAAGTCCTAATATTTACAAAATTATCTCTGAAATGAGAGTGGAGCAGCACAAAGTACAAAGGAAAAACTGATACAGCTTAGCAGTTATAGAAAACATTTGGAAATCATATATCTGATAAATATTTAATACCCAGAATATATAGAGACATTCTAACCTCAAAAATGAAAAGACAAACAACCCAATTAAAAGCTGGGTAAAGAACTTGAATCAGTCTTTCTCCAAAGAATATATACAGATGGACAACAAGCACCTGAAAAGGTGCTTCACATCATTAGCCATTAGGGAATTACAAGATATCACTTCACTCCCACTAAAATGGCTATTATTAAAAAAAAGAAAAAAATGAAAATAGCAATTAACAATTGTTAGTAGGGATGGGGAGAAATAAGAACCTTCATACATTGTTGGTGGGAAGCAACTACCTACAGAAGACAATTTGGCAGTTTTTCAGAAAGTATAAAACTACCGTGTGACTTGGCAATCCTGCTACTAGATATAGACCCAAAAGAATTGAAAGCAAGGACTTGAAAATATATTTGCACACTGATGTTCATAGTAGCATTATTCACAATTGCCAAAATATGGAAATAACTCAAGTGTCCATCAATGGATGGATGGGTAAACAAAATGTGGCATAAAGTTATCCTTTCCACATCACAACTTTCCCCATTGCAGTTTTGATATATCTTGACCACCATTACAGCATTAATGGATTCTATAAGGCCTATCAAGAAAAAAAAAAGGAAATCTGCAAAGCTTTTGCTGCAGCTACAACAACAATTGCAAAGCATTTACATTAACCACAAGATCCGTATCTTACATGCATAGAAAGTACAACATTCTTTTGGGTGCAGGATTGGTATATAAAAAAAGCATTCTGATATGAGAAAAGGCTAATTTCTTAAATGATTTCCAAGGGAAAATGAAGGGGAAGAGTCTATCCCCATGGATTTTCAGGCCAACAAAGGTTGGTTTGAAAACATAAACAAAGATTTAACCTGTGTGATGTAAAGGGAGAGGCAGTTTCTGGGTCAAGAGGCAGCTAAGGAGTTTCCTGAAATCTTGAAAAAAAATTTTGGATGGATTTTCCAGATAGTAGGAACACTGCATCCCTAACCCCTGTGATGTGGAAGAAATAACTGTATGGAATATTATTTAGCCTTAAATAGGGATAAAATTCTGATACATGTGACACATGGATGAATCTTGACGACATCACATTAAGTAAAATGAGGTAGACACAAAATGACAAATATTGTATCATACTTACATAAAAAATAGAATATACAAATTCATAGATTCAGAAATTAGAATACAGGTTATCAGGTGGGGTGGGAAATGGGGACTCAATGCTTAATTGGTACAGAGATTCTGTTTGAAGTGATGGAAAAGTTTTGGTAATGGATGGTGGTGATGGCAGCGCAACGCCATGAAAGTAATTTAAAGCAATGATTGGTAAACTTGAGAGTGTTTAAGTTGGGAAATGTTATGTTGTGTATATGTTGCCAGAATACAAATTTAAAAAGAAAACCCATGGAACTGTACAATATGAAGAGTGGACCCCAATATAAACCCTGGATTATAGTTAATAATATAATTATAATAATTTGGTTAATCAATTTTAATAAAGATACATACTAAAGCACCATGTTAATAATGAGGAAAACTGTGTGTGTGTTTGCATGTGTGTGCATGTGTGTCAGAGAAGCAGGGGGGAGTTCTACGGAAAGTATAGGAACTCTGTACTTTCTACATTATTTTTCTTTATGTCTACAAATATTCATAATATAATATATATACTGTATAATATATACTATAATATATGACAACTATTCTTATTAAAATTACAATAGAAATATAAGAAAGACCTACTTAAATATAAGGAAATTCATATACAAAAATGCAAATATGTTGCTACAAGGAAAAATGATAAAATCATTTAAATTCAATTCAGTAACAGGATTAGAATGACAAATTTCATCACCTTGCTAACCCATGATTTGCAGAGAGCTCATGGGAATTGATGAAAAGACAAAACTCTGAAGCAGACAATGCACAGAGCAAATCGTCCAAACCAACAATCATATTAAATGCTGATGAATACGTTAATTAATAGAGAAATGCAAAATAAAATAAACTTTAGATGATCAACTTTCATTTGCTACACTAGCAAAGGCAAAGGAGCTATCATATCAGGTGTGACAGGAGAAGTGGACATGCACATCATTGATTGCTCATGGAATTGCAAAGTTAGCTTTTAAGAAAGAAATCAGACATTTTAAAATTTCTGATAGATAAAATTTCTGATAGATAAAAAACACCTATTCTTCAAGTCAGAAACTTTACTTTTCTAATTCTATAAGACTCTAACCTATAAAAACATAAGAACTTATATGTAAGAAATGCCTGTGTAAAATTCTGTATATGCAAATATACCCATTAAATGGGAAGCAATAACTAAAACTAATCAATTCTAACTATATGGGATGACTCAGGGAAATTGACACAAGGTATGAAACAAACATAAATTGATGACACAATGGAACTGTTTAAGGTAAAAAAGAAAACAAATATCAGCATTTTGGTTTAGAATTGTCTCCAGTCTCAAAGACGAGAAATTAAAACTTCATGGGGCAAAAAAGGGTAGAAAAACTACTTGAAGCGTCCATTTATGTTCCAAACAGAGGTCTAAATTTTTCTCTAGGATAGTGACAATTTAAAATGATTGAATCATTTAAACACAATTCTATTACTCATTTTTATCTAAGAATAAGGTTAGAAGAGGGGAGTAAAGAATTCTTCAATGTCAATGAAAATGTGACAAAGACAAGTGTACTGAATAGCAAAGACAATATTTTCTGTGTCCTTTAAAACAGCCCTCTTCTCCCTAGAAAGTAACAATTTCAGGTCCCAGGGGTGGATAGAATGTGGCTAATGCAAACACTCTGGAACGAGTTAAGTCAAACCATTAAA
The DNA here is from genome assembly GCA_004026745.1 of Myrmecophaga tridactyla. Lineage (NCBI taxonomy): Eukaryota > Metazoa > Chordata > Mammalia > Pilosa > Myrmecophagidae > Myrmecophaga > Myrmecophaga tridactyla. The sequence continues at coordinate 21,332 of PVIY010033539.1, forward strand.
AATTTATAACTGACAGGAAACCATAGAGCCAGTCCTTACAAAGTAATTCCTCAGTGATTTGAATGAGGCAGTTGGCCCCTAATTTACATACAACCATATGAAAAAGCCTGTGATATAAACAGTGGTCCATTTTGAAGTGGTTACTAAACACCTTTATTTAAAGTCCTTTCTTGTAAATAACGTCTTTTAATTTGCTTTTTAAAAAATAATCACCTATTATTAGTCAAAAGTATATGGAAAAATAAGGCTTCTCATTATAAACATTTGCTGACTCCATACATTATGATTTGAACCCCATAAGGCATATTTATATCCCTATGTGTACTGAAATGACTTCTGAGCACCGTTTTATCAGGAAGGAATGTTCTGCAAGATGACCAAGCAAGGTTTTGGGAATGGCAGCACCCCAAAAGCAAACATGCATTTTTTTTATTTCTCCAACTTGCAAGTAGATGTTTACTAGTGGTTAATGTCCAGACAATTTTGAGACATTATCAGAGAAAGAATATTCTCACTCTTGGTTGGGACAACAAATTAAAGTCTTGGTAATAAAATTTCTCACATATTCAAGTTTCCTTTCATCCCACTTGCCTGATAAATTTACCTATAGCATTTTCCTTAACAGTCATCAGCCATAACAAATATATTCCAATTTAAATAATAAGAGGTTCTCTCCTCTTTGTGCTGGGGTGCCTGAATTTGATGCTGCAGAGGAGCAAAGGGAAGGAAGGAGAAGAGGGCAGCAGGAGAGGGGATCCCATTGCCAAGCCTGTGCTCACCATCACTTCCAAGCAAAGGCATATGGTAACCAAAGTGAGGCAGTGCATACAGAAGAAAGAACCAGGGACCCTCAGGTCAGCCTTACCTAGGTCTTAGTCTTAGCTATGTGACCTTAGGAAATGAATTTAGTTTCTGGGATCATCATTTTCCTTATATGTAAAAATGGGTATAATAAACCCCCCTTTGAAAAACTCATGAGAACTAGATGAGGCTATATAATAAATGATTTACCTGTCCGAGGGCCACAGGTATCCACACCTAGAAATGGGGTCCATGGCATTGCGAGATCACAGCTTCTACTTCCTGGATGGAGTCGAGGTTTCCACCTAGGACCCAGCTCTTTGATGGTGGTCCATGTCCCTCCAGGCCATCGACTCCTTTCTTATGCTCAGTTGCTCTAGGGTCCAGTCTAAGAGGTATTGGAGCCAAATTGCTGTACATCCAAAGAAGCAAAAGGAGTGTACTACTTGCTGCCCATATCGTTTTACTATCACCCTTCTGCTTTTCATGTCTTGAGAAGTTAGAAATGTTTCATTGTTCCTGGACCTAATCACCAAGAACTCAAGTTGGCAAGTTCTCAGTACTGTCCCAGGAAGCACCAGCAGAGAAGAAAAGAAACCGGGGGTGCAGTTAGCCCTGCACTGCTGATTAGAAGTTCTAGCGTGTCTCTGAAGTGGTTTCCAAGCCTCTGGGATGTTTTGAGGGCTGACGGTTTTCTCGCCCTGCCCTAGGAATCCCATCCTTTTATTACTGGAGAATACCAAAGCTGTTCTAGCTTCCTACAGAAGTTGGAAGCTGGAGGTTCTCATAGAGGCAGAAATCTGTAGAAGTCACAGGCTCCTGCCCTCTGATAGATGAAAGTACTCACATGAGACAGCATCAGCACTTCCTGCTCCAGAACCACCAATTCCTTAGTTCATTTCTAGCTGTCAGTAGAAAACACATTTCTTTTCCTAGTCCCAGTTTTACCACTTACAAATGTTTGGACATGAACAAGTCATCTAATACTTTTGAGTTATACTTTCCTCATCCAGCAAGGAGGAAAATAATCACTTTTCTTTGGATATATTCTGAGAACAAAAATAGATATTTATGAAGCATCTACGATAGTTTTGCTCATGATAGGTGATATGGTTGATGATGCAATTGCATTGTGCCACTGAAGAGCATTCTCTGTCTGGCTTTATCAAAGCTTCTTTTGGTTTTTGATGACTGTGGCCTCAGCATGTTCTGGAGAATGAACAGTCTAAACTGGGGACAGTCACAGTGATTTTTCTCTTCTCTCTGATCAGCTGATGCCAAAAATGTAGATATATTCACTATCAAAAGATGGGAATTCAATCTTTGGCGCATTTGTCTGCGTATATTAATGTATAAAGAATGCAGAGACAAGTTCTATCAGCAAGCCACCATCCACTCTAAACAGAGATAGTGGGAAATGGAAGAGGTCAGGTAAACAGGGTAGCTTCTTTCCATCCATTGTCCACCCTTAACAACATTAACATGAACTCCAAAGGGAGAAGACAGCATTTCTGTTGTTCTTGGTGTATCTTTGTTTGGTAAATTCTCTTTGATATGGAAATAAAACAAGTACACACATCACACATATATACACATGCACACACACACGTGCACACACTTATGCAAACACATGTGCATGCATTCACACAGGCACCACATGCATACATGCACATATATGTATTCACATACACACATGCACATTCACACATATTCATGCACACTCACCATGTACACACATGAGCATGCACTCACATACACACACACATCCTCATACATTCACACTCAAGCACATGCACACACTCATGTGCACACTGACACATATATAGGCATGAACACATAATCCACTCACACACCATCAACATATACACCTGCATATTTACACACACACACTTTCATACACTTGCATGCACATGTATGCCCACATACCCATTCATACTTACACATACACACACAGTAAATTCAGATCTAGCTAGTATACCATCACTAACTTTCACGGCGATCCTGCCGCATTTGCAAATCCATCCTTGGCATCTCCCTACAGCTTTTGTACCCTGTGGGTATTCTGTCTTGATGAAGACATCTATCTGGATTTGCTGAATGTCTTCAGCATCATCACAAAACACATGGCCTAGGGATGCCTGTCTCAGCTGGTTGAGTTGTGCAGGGCTAAATGCTGCACAATTTTCACAACAGAACCTGGTAGGCAGCAGAGCGGCAGAGCCCCAGGTCTGTGGCCTGAAAATTTAACTACAGGTCATGGTGTCATGATGAGCAAAGCAGAGCTCAACCCCTAGGAATGCACAGAAAGGATGTTCTCCAACCAAGTACACTGTTAAGTGCCTACAGTATTTACATTGCATTCTTTAAACCGTTGCTTTAAAGATACACAGTGCTGGAACCCACATGAGTCCACATGAGACAGGAGAGCAAACAGAATGTGTTGCATGCCAGTGTACAGAGGGCTGCTTAGATTAGGGTTTTCTTACTTTTTATACCTGGCTACTCCTGCAACAGTAAAGAGATCAGATGACTAAATTATACTCTCCCCCCACCCTGCCCCACTGACTCTTATAATTTCATTAAGTCAGGTTTATTTACAATAAATAATTTGGCAAAACCTGGTGATTTTGAAGAATCCCCAGTGATCTTTGCACAATGCCATCAGCACTTTCACAAGGAGGTGTGTTCTAAGACCCTTTGGGTCTTCTTCCATGAGGATGGGTGAATGGAGTCCCAGACATGCTCAGACTCATTCCCTGCCAACATCATGCCAACTTGCCGATATCCCAAGAAACTGGTAATATTGTTATTTATAGATGAGGAAATAGGTTCAGAGGGTTTAACTGCCAAAAGCTAAACAGCCATAAGCAAAGGTGCCCATATTCCAAAATAGGACAGTGAATCAAGCACTTATCCTCTGACCCATTTACTTCTATCACCTTCTGAGACATTCTATTTTTTTCTTCTCTTCCTACAAATATTCATAAACATTTCCAGAAATGTACACAAATTGACATGACGTGATATTAGCCGTACTAAGAAAAATTCAGTTACCAGGTCCTATCTATTATTGCTTGTCTTCTATAAATTTTAAATCATAGAATGCATGGAATTATACTATAACATGATGATAAATACACATTTGGGGGCCAAATATAATTTTTGTTATCTTTGATAAGTATAACAGTTAACGCTTCACCTATTTCCATCCCTTAGATGCCAAAACTGAGTAACAAACAGGCACATCGTTATTGGCCCCACCCTCAGGCCAGGGATCAGATCTTCAGTTAGAAGGACCTGCCAGCAGTCGACACTGAGGTAGGCACCATACAACCCAAAACAAAAATAGGCAGATACCCAGGCAAAAAAAACTAAATAACACTGGAAACATTCTTCATATGAATGATTGCAATACATTATTTTATTTTATCTACACAGAAAAAGAAGGTAGATATTATTATTATTATTTCCATTTCACAGGTAAAAAACACTGAGATAATGCAAGAAATTCAGGCATCACCCACCTGGCTGAGATCTAAAGCTCTAACCTAACAAAGAGCATTTAACACCAAAAATCATACACTATCTACTAGGTTATGCCTTCTAATTTATTTTTCTATAAGTATATGGTATGTAATCTATATATATGCAGCCAACGAATTCTTATCACCTTCAGAAGCATGAAAAAAATAAACAAATTAATTCATTAAGGCTTCGAAGATGCTCATGTCTGTGAATGTGATAAGTAAGCAAAAGAGTCAGAGTGAAAATATAATTCACAGAGATAATCAGAAAATAAATGGGAGATAAATTTGCTCTTGTCAAAAAAACAGTAATCATTTGATCTGGGGTTTACAGCAACTTTTAAAACTAAAGAAAAATTACTTAATATAAATGTATAATTATAAGCCAACAGCCTTCCAGACAACTCTTCTAAGGAAAGAAAATACCATCACTTCCCTGAAATTCCTTGTGTGAGTTTGCTTCTTCCCCTGCTCCTGAATGATGAACATGATGCCATGTTTAATCTGTTCCTTGCTGAAACTTGACAGTTTTATTTTATATGTATGATTCCCAAAACTAGAAATGGTTTAACTTCACACATTTTGATCTTGACACAGATGGAAGCATAGTGTGCACAGCTTGCTGTTTTTTCACCAAAGAATTTTATTTGAGTGATTCACTCATGTTGTTGCATACTCTGTACCACATTCAATTTCTCTGCTGTGTCATAGTTCATGATAGGAAACAACCCAATTTGGTTTTCTATTCTATTGCTATTAAATATTTGTGGGTTTTTTTTTCAGATTTTCTACAATGAACATTCTCAAACATGTTTCTTCACATGTAAGGGAATTCTCTAGACTAGATGTTGACAAATTTGTACAGCAAAAGGCCAGATGGTGAATGTTTACAGCTTTGCAAGCTACCTGATTTCTGTTGAAAGTACTCAATTCTGCCGCTGTAGCATGAAGGCAGCCAGAGATAACACCTAGAAAGATGGACATGGTTATGTCCCAAAAAGATTTCAATTACAAAATCAAGCAGTGAGTTAGATTTGTCCAGTGTGCTGTAGTTCGCCAATCCTTATTCTAGAATATGCCAGTGCTAGGGTTGCAAATGCTGTCTGCAGAGTATGCTTATCTTCAATATCAAAAGATGATGCCATACTGATTTCAAAAATGTACTTTCAATTAATACTTACAGTATGGTTTATCATATTACATAAGTAACTGTAAGGGAAAGATAAATTTATAGAGTCTATTCTGTTCAATTGATGTTGCCATTTTGCATGACCTCGGTAAGAAACAGTTGAAATGTGCACTCTTGCTGGCTTATCCTTCTGGAAGGAGGTGCAACTTGAAAAAGATACCTAGGTCCCAGGAAGCTCCTCTCAGTCCCTAGCCAGTTCCCAGAGGACCAAACTGGGCCCGGTCACATAAGCTAACTGAAATTTGGTCACTATTGTGTAAAGATATCATAAAAAGTGTATGCAAGAAGTTAGAGAGGAGTAAGAAGCAAGAGAGAGGGGAAACTTAATGAGGAAGAAGGAGAGAGGAGAATCTTATGAAGAGAAGTAAAAGAAGAAGAGAGAAGAATCTTATGAGAAAGAGAGGGTCTCATCAGAATCTTATCTGGGAAGAGAATGGTCTGCTGTGGATTTTAAGTGAGACTCTGAACACTGTATCCAAGATTGCTGTGGATCTTTACTAATGAGACTGAATGCTGCTTCTGAGATTCCCCAGCACTCCCATTCAGGTGTTGGTGCCATCTTACCTGGTGATGTAACCATGCCTCATTTTTGAAAGCTCTTTTAATTACTTTCCCAATAAAATCTGTTTTTATATCACTGAAGTTTGTGTTGTCTGTGAATCTGAACCTATGAATTAAGTGGCCACAAGCATTATGATGTCTTTCTTGCTACAGTAACACCCCACCCATTACTTATACGTCAGTCATTGCGTTCGTTCTGCTTTCCCATTGGTGTCTTTCTTCTCCTATTTCTAGCTCCATACTTTCTAATTCGTCAGAATATGTAATATTCAATATTTACATACTTTCTTCCAACCATGTTCCCACACTTTTCCCAGTTTTAGTTCTAGTACAGAATTTTATCAAATTTCCCCAGTTATCTCTAAATTGGATGAAGTTCGTTCTCAGTCATAATTCTGTAACTAGACTTGTGAATACAGTGTTCCCTCAGTTTTTTTTTAAATTATATTTTACCCTGTGTTCTACAGCTGTGGCTCTTTTTTAATAAGAAAAGTTGTGGGTTTGCACAAGTATGCATAAAATACAG
>PVIY010033540.1:0-27948 GCA_004026745.1 Myrmecophaga tridactyla
CTCCCAGGATCCTCTGGCCTCCCAGGATCCTCCTGGCCTCCCCGTCCCACTCTGACATCCCCACCCCACTCTGGGCATCCCTGTCTTTTCTCGAACCCACACCCCGGGACCAGCACATGCCAGCAGCCCTGGGAGGAGCTCCTCCAGCCCTAACACCACCTCCACGCACCAGGCCTCATGAAAAAGTATAATCCCTGCATGTCTGGAAGCAAATTCTCCAAACCACGGCCCAGGGCAGACGGTCTTGCCTCTCCCAGGCCGCTGAGTCACTCTGCTCTGCTCCCCACCCATCCATCATCCCATCAGAGTCCATGCCATGCTCCCCTCTCGCTGGAAGAGTCGCCAAGCTTCCCCAATGGACCCTGGATGCCCTTCTTAAAATCTGGGTGTGTATGTCGCTCCTCCTAAAAACACTACCGGCCCAATGCTCTTGCAACAAAGGCTGACACCCCAGGGCACAACTGGCCCCGCCTGGCATGACTGGTCCCATCTGCCCACTCCCCTTGATCTCCGAGCTCCCAGCATGCTGCTACCTGCCCACACAGGGTCTCTGTTCCCTCCAGCCAATGCCCGCCCCATCCCCTCCTCGGAAAATGCCCCTCACCCCAGCACAACCTGTCTCCTCGATGCCGCAGGCCTGCAACACATGGTGTCTGCTTACACAGACACACAAACAAAGTGCAGTCTTGTGGCCCAGCCATCCATGCGTCCAAGAAACAGTCCCTGCCCAGCCTGAACACTGCCACCAGAAGGGCCCCACATGACAACACACAACGACATGCTACAACACGTGATGACATGGGCCACTGACACCCCTCCAAGCTCACAGGGAGCTCCGGGCTCTTAAAGAGCAAATGATGAGAAAGAAACAGCTCAGAAATATTTTTCTCACTGTTATACAACTTAACACCCTGATAGAACATTACAAAGAAACACATTCTGGTAGCAATAGTGTCCATGTTTAAAAATGATTTTTTAATGATGTATACAACCTACTCTGAAATGTTTAGATAATAAACAGACAGATGGATGGATGGATGGTGAGATGAATGAGGGAGAAAGGAAGAGGGAGGGAGAAAGGGATGATAAATGTGACAAAATATTTAAAATTCATGGGCCTTTGTCTCTGGGTGGCGGGACTTGGAGTTCTCTCTGTGGGTTTTGTATTATTTTTGCAACTCTTCCCTAAGTTTGAAATGATTTCAAAACACAGAACTGTTTTTTTTTCAGTGCTTTGTGAGCATGAACTCAGGGTGTGCCAGGCTTGGCTTGCAGGACCCCACACAGTGACCAACCCCCTCACTTTCTCAGGCAGCCTCGGGATGTGTCCTGCAGCCCCAGGTGTGCATGTGGGGCAGTGAGACCAGAGCCCCTCTGCGGGAGCTCAGCTGGCCACTGGGTACCAGGAGAAGAAGGGGTTGCACTTCATCCTCCCTCTGGGGCACACACCCCACAAACCGTGGCAGGGAGAGGGCTTGGCAGGGCCTCATCTTACCTTTCTATCTGACCACGGGGTCTACCTCAAGAGTCTCACACCACAGACTAGACGAATTCTCATCTGAAATACTAGCTGAATGGGTATTAGCTTCTTCTGCTCCTGACATAAAACAGTGTAAAATCAGTCATTAAGTGGTGCACTTGGGCGGGTGCAGGGCTTCGTCAGCCTACACCAACTTTTCTATGTCTCCTGTGTTGTAGCTCCCAGGGGCTACCTACCCAGATTGCAGCTATGGGGTCAGGAGGAAGGGCAGGGCAACCCAGGCTGGCAGCCAGGCCCACAGCACCTCCACTTCCCATCTCTGAACCCATTGGCCACTGTCGACCACTTGCCTACCCAAGCCCAGGAACTGAGTAGCACAGAGAGGCAGCTGCTGGGGAAGTGGAGGAGAAGAAAGCTGACAGGGGAGCAGGGGAAAAGAGAAGCGCCCTTGGCACCGTGCAAGTGTTGCACATGTGAACTCCCAAAACCCATGGCACTGTGCGAGTGCTCCACAAACAGCCTCCCACACTCCTTGGCACCATGTGAATGCTGCACACCTGGCCATCCACACCACTTGGCTCCGTGTGAGTGATGCACAGGCTGCCTCCCACACCCCTGGCTACAGATGACTCACAATGTTCCAAAGTTTATGAAAATGGGTTGGGGGAAATCAGGTTCCTTGGAAATTAAATATTTCTCCTACCAGCAGCAAAAGTGTGGGTGGGAGGTGGTAGGGGTGCCAGAGAAACAGGTTTGGATCATGGTGGAACCAGAGTTGGAAAACAAACCCATTCACGAAAGGGCTCAGGGCTCAGGGCTCACTGAGAGGAAACTGGAAGACAGAAATAACATGGCAGCATGTTCCCTTACCTAAACACAGATTTATAATCTTTTAAACTAGTCAAAGAAGAAGTTTATACCAGAATCAACCTGTCATTAGCTATCACAGAACTGCTTTACTTATCTACAAAACGCATAAAGTAGACAACATAATTTTCCAAGGAGATTTTTTCAATCTATAATTTATACTGAAAAATCTATAATTTTTTCACTCTGTGATAATACTGACTTAAACAGTTTGATTCAAATACTTAATTACTTATGATATTTCATGGAGGGCAGCCATAGATTCTATAAAAGAGTTCTAAAAATAAATACAGATTTGGCTGCTAACCATCATAAACTTTGGACGAAAATACCCCAATTAATTTAAGTTCTGTGGTATTTTATTTGAAAGTGCCAAGCATTTCTAGATTTGACAATGAACCCGTGCAAACAGCAGGGACAGCGTGTGTGCACGACATTGTTTATACAATTCAAGGACATTTTGCACGACTTTACCTTTCCACAGCTCTAGGGGGTTCTTAGCTAAGCTTCCCCAAACCCCAAATTTAACAGATAGAAAGAGTCCCAGACAGCCTACACATCCACCGACAGTACCATGAACACCACAGTGGGCAGACTAGCCAGCTTGCCAAATAGCAGCTTTCAAAGAAAAATAATACACTTTACTAAAAAATAATAAAACTTACTAAAAATGTTAACATGACTGATATGGCATAAAATGACAGACATGGCAGAATACATTGCCTGGAATGACGTGGTACCCAGTGACCATGGGGTAAGGCCTTGGGGCTACAGGGGCCCCCACATGGGGCAACAGTGAGAGGTACGTGGGCTGCACTGCAGGCAGGGCACAAGGGCTGCATTCAAGGTCCCTGCAGGCCACTGTCCATTCTTGGAGCTGGGTGGTCAGACACACAATGGCATCACCTGCCCGGCTGATGACACAGCTGCACCCAGGCCAAGGACGTGTGTGCCCAGGGCTCTCCATCCTAAAGCATGGGCACCCAAGTGAGCAGGCGACAACAGCCAAGCAAATGGGGACTCACGTCTAAAGGGAGGGTGGCTAGAGAGGTGAGTGTCACCACAAGCAACCATCAAAACAGGCTGGAAGAGTGGACACCCTGCAGGACAAAACCCAATCTCTACTAAAAAGTCAATGCACTGGGCATAAAAGGAGTGCCAGAGGGGGTTTTAAGGAAATGAAAAGAATAATAAAAATACAATATGGTCAGCTTATTTGGATCCTGGTGTTTTTTGTTTTTAAAAAAAGAAACATGGAAAACATTCTCAGCCAATCATAATACAGCCTGGATTTTAGATGCTATTGGTGGATAATCCTTCTGAGAAGTGTGACCAGGGTTTATGACTATGGAGGATGTCTTTTTTTTTTACTACAGGCCTAAGTATTTTGAGGTAAAGTGACAGGATATCTTTAATATACTCTGAAAGGGTTCATACAAATAGAGAGCTATTGGTGAAACACTATGGATGTGCTGGTTGGAAGGATGTACTTCCCCTAGAAAAGCCATGTTTTAATCTAAATCCCATTTTGTAAGGCAGAATAATCCCTACTCAGTCCTGTATGTAATTAGATCATCTTCCTGGAGATTTAACCCAATCAAGAGTGGTTGTTCAACTGGATTAAGGGAGATGTGTCTTCACTCATTTGAGTAGGTCTGGATCAGTTTCAGAAGTCCTATAAAAGAGGAAACATTTTGGGAGATTCAGAGAGAGCAGAGAATGCTGCAGAACCACAGAGAGTCCACAAGCCAGAGACCTTTGCAGATGGAGAAGGAAAACGTCTCCTGGGGAGCTTCATGAATCAGGAAGGCAGGAGAAAAAGCTAGCAGATGACACCGTGTTCACCATGTGCCCTTCCAGATGAGAGAGGAACCCTGATCGTGTTCGCCATGTACCCTTCCAGGAGAGAAACTCTGACTGTGTTCACCATATGCCTTCTCACTTGAGAGAGAAATGCTGAACTGCATCGGCCTTCTTGGACCGAGGTATCTATCCCTAGAAGCCTTAGATTGGCCATTTCTATAGACTTGCTTTAATTGGGACATTTTCTCAGACTTAAAACTGTAAACTAGCAACTTACTAAATTCCCCTTTTTAAAAGCCATTCTGTTTCTGGTATATTGCATTCCAGCAACTAGCAAACCAGAACAATGGCAAAGCATTAGAGTTACTAAATCTAGGTGAATGGTGTACAACTATAAATGTACTATTCTTCTTTTTCTTCTGTATTTTTCATAATGAAAAAGTTTGAACACTAAAGCAAAATAAAATAAGGGAACCCAGGCAAAATAAGGATCTGGCTTAATGCTCCAGAAGCACCTGATCCTGTCAAACAGCTGCAAAGAGAATGAGGAGCCACATGTAGGGTGTGTCACAATATAGGGCAGGGAGAGAAGCAGTACATATTTTGCAACAGAGATGGATGAATTCCCTACTGAAGTCTCTGACACGCGTGACAAGGCAAAGCACTGGCTGAACACACCAAGGCCGTTCAGCTGAGGTGGTGCTGGTTGGAAGGATGTACTTCCCCTAGAAAAGCCATGTTTTAATCTAAATACCATTTTGTAAGGCAGAATAATCCCTACTCAGTCCTGTATGTAATTAGATCATCTTCCTCGAGTTTTAACCCAATCAAGAGTGGTTGTTCAACTGGATTAAGGGAGATGTGTCTTCACTCATTTGAATGGGTCCCAGCATGGGCTGGGGATGGGCACGGGGTGGCAGACTGGGTGGTTGGCAGCACTCAATCCTCCCTCCTGTGCTGCCCAAAGATCAAACGCTCCCTGAGGTGAAAGTCCCACTCACCAGGCCGACGGCCCGGGGACGGGAGACACAGAGGGGGGCAAACACCTACCAGACAATGATGAATGGCAGTGTCAGAGCATCAGTGAGTGGACAGCCAGGCAGGGCCTGGGTGTGGAGACCATCCCAAGGCCTGGGCAGAGGCAGGGCCAAGGGGAGCAGGGTCACGAGGGAGTGGCTGCCTGTGCATGGGCAATGGGCTTCACAGCACCCTCCTGCCCAGAGAGCTCAGGTAAGAGACCACTTGTGCCTCAGCAGGTCTCTGCCATGCCCCAAACTCAGGTAACCTCGTGGGCAGATGCAGGTGTCCTAGGACAAGCCTGCAGGGACATGCAGCACTGCATTTACCCATTTCACCCCCATGAGCAAACTGGCTCAAAAAACCTACTGTGCTTCCCACTCATTACCCCATAGCTGGAAACAGAGGGGATGGGTGCAAGACCAGGTCGGTCTGACACTGCCACCCGCTCTGCCCACTACCCTCAGCTGCAGGTTCTCAGGACTCCGCAGCCACCCAGCTGCCCTCCCAGGACCGTGTTACCAGGAGCTGGGTGATTCCCACCTCAGGGCCCTCAGCTGAGACAAGCTCTGAGAAAAATAAAATGAACTGTCACAACTGTGGTTTCCCCTCTACACACGCATCCACAGCTCTCATCAGTGAGAAGTGACACTGCTCTGATCCAACACACTTTCCTCATCATCCCATATGGCCGAGGACCTGAGGAACCATACACGGATGGCCCACATGCAATAAATGACCATGCACTACCTTCGACTGGACCTACTGTGCCAGATTACAAACACATCCCCTCACAGGAAAGGCATGCTGAAGGGAAATTCCCATTACCCTAGCTACAATGACCCCAAAACAAGTGAAAATCAGACAAACACAAGGCAAGTTCAGGCGTGAGCAAGATAAATGGAATGCAAGGATTCTAATGTTTCCTGAAGAATTTAGTCAAAATCACCCAAGACCAGGTTGCTGATATTGTTCCCCATATTAGTGCTTTTGAAATGTGACTGGCACTCATCTGATTCTTCTGAGACAGCTGAGGCAATGACTCGGCAGCATGCCCTGGCCTTCTCTGAGGTCTGGCTGCATAAGGTAAATTATATGACCACTTCACAATGTGGAAAAATGAGAACCATTTTGTGTGGGAACTTTAGGGGAATGCTGTTATAAAATCCATCCTGAATTTTGAACAGATGGCAATGTTTTCAAATCAGTATGATATCTGCAAGTATAAAAAATATGTTAAGCATTGCATCAAGCAATAATTTCTGGAATATGAAGAAGAAATATTTAACATTCTCATGGCTTTAATCACTACTACTGAAAAACAATAAGAATATAAATAGTTGAATGTAGTATAATAGAAAACAAAGACAGATCATAGATACAGATGAAACTATAATATCAATTGCATTAGATATAAATGAACTAAAGAATCTAAGACAAAGATTATCAGACAGTATTTATAAACTAAAACAAATAGTAATTATATTTGGCTTATAAGAGATACCAGTGAATAGAAGGACAGAGAGGGCTGAAAATAAAATGATGACCAAAGATATGTCTTATAAGAAACAAACTAAGAAACATAGGCCACTATAAGTTTCAGGGCAAAGTACTTTAAGAGAGTTTTACAAACGGTATTTCATAACTGTAGATTCCTCTCTGTCAGGAAGATATAATGATTCCAAATTGCCACGAACCTAGAAACATAACCTTGGAGTATGTAAAGCAAAATGTATAAAACTGAAGAAAGTGTCAAGTCCACCCTCGTCATGATATACCTTGACATTTCTCTCCTCTATGACTGTTAGAATATGTCAATGTCACCAACCACAACAATGAAAAAAATTGAGGGGTACAGAATTCTTGGTCACCTGGGTGAAAGCCCGACCCCACTAATGTATCAGGACAGTGCACTCAGCAGGTGAACTCATTTTCTTCTAGGTGTCACCTGGAATAGTTTCCAGAAGTGATCATGGTCTGGTCTATTAAGTGAGTGTCAACAAATGCCAAAGGATTAAAATAACATAAATCAGGGTCAACAAAGTTATTCTGAACCTGGCTTTATGGTATCTGCCAAGACTCCTTGAGTCTGTCTATTTAACAGAAAGCAGACGCATATAATGCTTACATGAATTAAAATGATTGTATTACAATAAAACTTCATTTGTATAAACAAATGGCAGGCCTAATTTGGCCCAAAGGCATAGTTTGTCGACTCTTGACTTAGTAGGTACACAGGCTACAGTGGAATTATGCTAAGAGGCAGTACAAATTATGTACCTGCTATTAATAATAAGGTTCTAAATAAATTATAGCACAAATCAGAATTCAGAAAGGAAGTTAGAAAATGGACTGAACAAAAAAAAGGATTAATATAACTTGTAGAATACTGCCAAAGCACTACTCAGAGAAAAATGAATATCTATAAATACCTGAATTAGAAATTAAAAGGTGAAAACCAGTTATCTATGCTTCTAATGTAGGAAGTTAAAAAGGGATAAGCCAATCTAAGCAAAGGAAATAAATATTAAATATACAAAAATAAATTTATCTCCATCTATGAGCAAGATAGAAAATGAAATACAATAATTTGCAATCACATCAATAAACCAAATGCTTCTATTTGCTATAAAAATGTTGTACCATATTAAGATATATTAAGAAGATTCCAATGCAAGGATATACCATATATGTAGATTAGATTATTCAATAATGAGAATTTGTCATTTTACCCCAAGTTAACAAAGAGATAAAATGAAAAACCAAAAAAAATTCTCTGCAGTTTTGGTAATCGACGTGATTGTTAAAGTGTATATGGAAACTCAGAAGATCTGGAATCACTAGAATAATTCTGAAGAAGAATCAAGCTAGTTGAATGACCAGGTATCAGGAGCTTTTGCACAGGTCTAGTGAGACGCTGGTTTTGGAGACACGGGGATAGAGGAGGGCCTTGGTCAGAGACGAGAGAAAAAGTGTCATGCTGTGAAAAATGACATAAATCTGGTTCTTTGCTCAAACCACACTAAAAATCCTCACAACACTGAAAGCAGAAAAGACGTTTCTTCAAATGCAAAAGAACAAATATGTTAAGACCTCTTTCTGAAAATACTTATATGAAAATCAGAGACTTGCTTTTAAGCCCTTCTAGCAGCCACACTTAGTGAAGTTGTAAGTATATTTCTAGATTCTGAGACACTGAGCTGTGTGTGGGTCAACCGGCATTTCCTTGCAAGTTTTAGTGACTGTGCAACACCTAAGACCTGGAAATGGAGTGCTGTAGCCTTAAAAGTGAGTATAGCTACCTAAAATGACAAAGTAATTGAGAAAGAGATCTGGCCTCAATTTGAGTTAAAAAAATGAAGTAAAAAAATTTTACCAGATTTACCCAATCTGGTAAATCAGAATACAGGGTAAAAGATGATAGTACATGTACTCTAAATCTTCAGCTACTATAGGAGACCAAAGGTAGAGAGGCTTATGATGTCTAGAACAAAAATACTCTGTAACCAAAATGTAAATCAACCTGTCTGGATAGTTCATTTAAACAAACCAAACTCCTGGAGCCTAGAAAAGGAATGAGACCATGTAATTCTGTAGAGCTTAATGTAATACCTGGATATATCACAGATTATTCTGGGCTGATAATTTAAAAGTATTGGTAGAGTCCCTGGGGGGTCCAAAGGAAAAAAAATGGAACTATTAAACTTTCCCATCTGGGAAACCCTGGGTACCCTCTCAATCATTGGGAAGTCACAAAATATAGGCAAAGCCCTGTATTTTGGGGTTTGCCCTTATGAAACTTATTTCTGTAGTGGAGAAGAGAAGGCTACCTATCAAGAGGCCTAAGAGTGGTTCCCAGGAATCCTCTTTTTTTGCTCAGCTGTGGCCTCTTTCTAAGCCCTACTCTCAAGGAACACCATTACCCTTTCCCCCACATGTGGGACATGACAGCGAGTGGCAAAAGTCTCCCTAACAACGTGGGGCGTGACTCCTGCTGAAGGGCATGGCCCTGACATCGGGGGACTGGCACCACCTTCCCCACCAAAAGGTGGAAAAGAATCATAATAAAATAAGACATCATTGCTAATGGAGATCAATAGTGTCAAGAGGCTATTCTGGAGGGGACACAGATGCAAGCTTCATTTAGATAGTGCTAATTGCCATGGTTTACTAAATCCCAACTAACAATCACCCTGTTAAAACTTATGAACACCTAGGGCTCAAATGGAGACTCTATAAAACCTTCCTGCACTAAGTTTGCTTTCCTGAAACCTTTAATTCCAAAAGGGTTCCTAGGTCAAATAATTCCTGAAACTGAGAGAGTCCAGCCTCTCTGAGAATATGAACTAATTACATTTCCCTATCCTTTACTCGTGACACCCCTTCTTAACATGAATAATTCAGAAAGGGCATTGCCTAAAGATCCCTATAGATAGGGAGAAGAATCAGAGGAGAAGCAGGAATTGTAAAAAAGAAAATAGGATTTGACAAATCAG
Source organism: Myrmecophaga tridactyla (assembly GCA_004026745.1). Classification (NCBI taxonomy): domain Eukaryota; kingdom Metazoa; phylum Chordata; class Mammalia; order Pilosa; family Myrmecophagidae; genus Myrmecophaga; species Myrmecophaga tridactyla. Next base: position 9,664 of record PVIY010033540.1, read on the forward strand.
TATGACTGCTGAATCATTATACTGACAGTTCTTTTAGTCTCCAGTGTTTTGGACCAGCTAGAGAGAAGGAAAAACCTAAAACAATAGAATGGTAACCCTTAACAATCTGTGAAATCTGTTGAAATGAGCTTTGAAAATTGTTGTTTTTTTACTTTATACATTTTATATTTCACAATTAAAAAGTTTAAAAATTTATAAATTTTGAGGTATCATAAATTTGACAACTCACCTCTTATTTTTAAAGGCCAACATAGGAAAGAGACAGTTAAAATGTCAAGAGTTTACAGAAGTCATTACAGTACTTTCTCGCCAGATTTCAGTGACTGCTGCAACTTCTCATAATCTTTCTTGGTCTCCAAATCCTATTTTACCAGTCCAGGCTTCCAGGAAGATGGCTGATTGGTGTCCCAGAATGAGAAGAGAGAAGTAAAGGGCTAGGAAGAGTAGTCAAGGGTGTAATGGGGAAAAACTACCCAACCTCCCTGAAGGACATAAATATATGTTAAAGAAGCCCAACAAACTCCAAACAGAATAAATCCAAATTTCTGGGGGTGCTTACAAACAACTATTGTGAAGAAAAGCATTTGCCAGATCTGTAGCTACATGCCAGATACCAGGGGATGTATTGCTTTGCTCAAGCAATGATATCCCATCTGAAACAGCAGCTGCAATTGGAGTTACCACCTGGTTGAGCTTACCATGAACCACTGTGATCCTCCAAGACCCATCTTTTTTCTCCACAGGCCAAAAAGGAGAGTTGAACCCGGATGTAGTGGGAATCACCAGCCCTGCATCCTTCAATCCCCTAGGAGTGGCAGTAATCTCTGCAATCCCTTCAGCAATCCAGTATTACTTCTGACTTACTATTTTGTTAGGTAGGGAAGTTCTAGTGACTTCCACTTCGCCTTTCGCACCATAACAGCCCTCACTGTGCAAGTCAGAGTGCCTACGTGGGGATTCGGCCGGTCGCTCCCTATTTTTATTCCAATTATGCATTCTGGAACTGGGTAAATAACTACAGAATGCATCTGGGGGTCCACCGGACCCACTGTGAGGCAGACCTGAATCTAACACTCCATTGATCACCTGGTCTCCCTAAGCCCCAACTCTGATGGGCAGACCTGCGAGACGTTTTTGGTCCTCTGGAATTACATCACTTTCGAATCAGTGTCTAATAATCCCCAAAATATCTGATCGTTTCCTTTTCCCCAGTGCACCGTTGCCCTGGTCAAAGGCCGCTGGTCTCCTTGAGGAAGGCTTGGAGGAAGATTAACAGCAAAAATTTCTGACAGTGTAGCAGGTTTCTCCCCCAAAGAGACCTGGCCTACACTTCATTCAAGGGGCTCTGGGTCTATAAAATGTCTCAAGCCTGGAAATTGATAGGGGGGTGACTCTACGTTTTGGTAGTTCATGTTAGACTTCTTTTCACTTGACCTGGAACTCTTTTGTTTATGCAGCTCGAACATGAATTTAGTAGACTGCCAATCTATTGTATTCCTAGGTTGCCCACGATTGACTAGCCAACGTCACAGTTTTCTGCAGATCAGATTGTTCTGATTACTGCTTTGAGTCTGCTGTCTATTGGAATAGCTACATCCACCCTGTAGCTATCAGGGTGGTGATTAAGTGCTGCCACCTGGCTTCTGCCAACTCAGGATCCCATCATGTGCAATTGTGTTTAAGGATTCCAGCTCTGTGACAGCAATTCCCACAGTAACATCTGAGATCATACAGTACCCCTGACAAACTCTGGGATCTGGCCTATAACTGCTTGTGGAAGACTGCTTTGAAATATTGCTTTTTTCTTTCTTTGCTTATGCATTTTATATTTTACAATTAGAAAACATTTAAAAATTTAAAAGTTTGGGGGTATCATAAATTTGACAATTCACTCCTAATTTTTAAAGTTAAGCATAGGAAAGAGACAGTAAAAATGTCAAGAGTTTACAGAAGTCACTACAGTACCGTCTCGCCAGATTTCAGTGACTGCTGCAACTTCTCGTAATCTTTCTTGGTCTCCAAATTCTTTTTTACCAGTCCACCTGTTGAAAACGCATGGTTTTGTGTGAAAGTTTATTCTCTGCCATTAGAAACTATTCTGAATGGAAGAAGGGGTAAGGGACATGCAGAATTCTTATTTCCTATTCTACACTAACAACAGCTTCAAGTAAACTTTAGTGATAAAAATGTATAATAAACTACTATAACAGCTGCCCATTAAAATGAACTCCTCCAAGACCCATCTGTTTTCAGCACAGGCCAAGTAGGAGAGTTGAATGGGGATGTAATAGGAATAACTAGCCCTTCATCCTTCAAGTGACTAAGAATGGCAGTAATCCCTGCAATCCCTTCAGGAATCCAGTATTACTTCTGATTTCCTATTTTGCTAGGTAGAGCAGTTCTAGTGTCTTCCCCTTCGCCTTTCCCATCATAATAGCCCTTACTGTGCAATTCAGAGAGCCAACGTGGGGATTCTGCCAGTTGTTCCGTATTATTTTCCAATTATGCATTCTGGAACTGGGGAAATAACTACTGAATGCATATGGGGGTCCACTGGACCCACAATTAAGGAGTCCTGAGCTAAAACTCCATTGATCACCTGGTCTCCCTAATCCCCAACACGGACTGGTTGACCAGAGTTACGTTTTGGGTTCCCTGGAATTAACGTCACTTCGGAACCAGTGTCTAATAATCCGTGAAATATCTGATCATTTCCTTTCCCCCAGTGCAACATTGTCCCGGTCAAAGGCCATTGGTCCTCATGGGGGAGGTTGGAGGAAGATTAATAGCATAAATTTCTGACCATGTAACCGGTTTCTCCTCCAAAGAGACCTGGCCTCCCCATCATTCAAGGGGCTCTGGTTCTATAAATTTTCTCAAGACTGGAAATTGATTAAGGGCCCATGACTCTATGTTTTGGTAATTCATGTTAGACTTCTGTTCACTTCACCTAGAGCTCTTATGTTTATGCAACTCAAACAAGAATTTAGTAGACTGCCCATCTATTGTATTCCTAGGTAACCCATGATTCCCTCGCCAATGCCACAAATTTCTGCAGATGAGATTCTTCTGATTACTACTTTGAGTCTGCTGTCTATTGCAATAGCCACATCCACCCTCTCTTTGGTGATTAATTGCTGCCCCCTGACTACTGCCAACTCATGATCCCATTATCTTTAATTTTGTTTAGAGATTCCAGCTCATTGACATCAGTTCCCATAGTAATATCTGAAATCATATGGTTGCCATGACAAACTCTGGGACCTGTCATAAAACTACTTGTTGAAGACTGCTTTGAAACTATTTCATTTTTCTTTCCTTGCTTATACATTTTATATTTCAGAATTAAAAGATTTAAAAACTTATAAATTTTGGTGTATCATAAATTTGATAACTCGCCTTTAATTTTTAGAAGCAAATATAGGAAGGAGACAATTAAAATGTCACGAGTTTACAGAAGTCATTACAGTATCTTCTCGCCAGATTTCAGTGACTGCTGCAACTTCTCCTAATCTTTCTTGGTCTCCAAATTCTTTGTTACCAGTCCACCTGTTGGAAACGCATGGTTTTGTGTGAAGGTTTATTCTCTGCCATTAGAAACTATTCTGAATGGAAGAAGGGGTAAGGGACATGCAGAATTCTTATTTCTTATTCTACACTAAAAACAGCTTCAAGTAAACCTTATTGATAAAAATGTATAATAACTAATACAAGATCTGCCTGTTAAAATTAACTGTAAAATCTATGTGAGTTTCAAAGAAGCCATGTATCTCTGAACAGACCTTGTTTGGAACATTTGACCTTGAAGCCAGGTGAGTATGTCACACAAAGAAAAAAGTAAATGAAACGTATCAATGCTGGGCTTCCAGGAAGACGGCTGACTAGAGGAGCTCAAGATGAGCCCTGCTGCATGTAAGAGTTAGAGAAGGGACAGGAGGGCAACTGTGGTGTTGATTCAGGAGTGCAGCTGACTTGGGAGAGATTCTGCACCACCTGGGGCAGCCCTGGCTGCAGATGCCAAGGATCTGAGAGGCAGAAAGCTGGAGGCTGGTGCGAAGGTGTGGAGCCCACAGGAGTGCACGGATGTGAACATGGGACCAGGGTGTAAGCCAGCCTGTATTCCTTGGGTGTGCTCCCCCCACTTGCACATCCCCATGACCGCTGACTCACCCCACACCCCATACACCCAAACCATATCACCTGCTTCCATTTCCTGCACACCAGATGCCACCACCTCACCAGCCACCAGTGCACATAACTTCCCATCAACCCCACCCCAAGTTCAGCTTAACCCACCTCTTCTGCACACCTCCTGAGCACTGCCTCCCACTCCCTGTTCCCTGTAGTTTGTTGCCCGTGCATAAATTCTGCTGGCACCAACCTCCATACCTAGGCTACACCTGACCCCAGCCCATAGTGTCTGACACCCTCAGAACAACCTGCCTGAGCTCTTTGCATTTGTTTATGGCACTCCCAGAGAGACACATGCACCCGGGTCCTCAATCACATCAATCAGGTCTGGATCCCACACTTTACAGCAGTCCTAGAACCGCATATGTGCACAGCCCTCAGCCTCACTTCCAAGCTCTGAGAAAGTGCTGACCTGTGCAGCCGGTTTCCATTGCCCCCAATCCACACAGGAGTAAAGCTAACCTGCTGCCACAGCTCTATGCCTGTGCACAAGGGGCCCCATGCCTTAGACCAGCACTCACCAGGTTTATGACCCCAGGACCCATGCAATTGCACAGCTACATCCTCCCTGGCTGCAAGGATCCCACATTCACAAGCATCAACATAACATCCCCAAACTGCATCCATACCTGCCCTGAAACAAATCTCCAAACTGAGTGACCCATGCAGTGTCCTGCTCCCTGCTGTACAACCACCCCACAAACACAAGGCCTTAGACTACTGAAAGAAATAAAAAACGTAAATAAGTCAATCAAGGTACTTACATGCCAGGAAGGCAGAAGATCACTGAGCATATCAAAATGCAGACAGACATCGCCTGCCTAATGAACAAATTAAAACACCGAAGAGACAGAGACATTGGAACAACTAAGCAAAGATATTTATATGACTCTACTTGATAAAATAAGAGGGATAGCAAATGACCTAAAGGAGATCAAGAAGACAAAGAAGAGCATAAAGAGGAACTTGAAAGAATAAATAGAAAAAAATCAGATATCACAGATATTAAAGACTATGTTGACCTAATAAAAAACATACTGGAGATACATAACACTAAATTTGCAGAGACAGAAGAAAGATCAAGTGATATACAGGACAGGATCATCGATTTCAAAGACTCAAAACCGTAAATGGCAAAAAAGATGTAAAAAAATTAACTAGAACTCAGGGAAATGATAGACCAAACAAAGCAAACAAATATAAGACTGAATGGTGTCCCAGAATGAGAAGAAACAAACAAAGGGCTTGGAAGAGTAGTCAAGGATATAACTGGGGAAATCTCCCAACCCTCATAAAGGACATAAATATATATGTCAAAGAAGCCCAACAAACTCCAAACAGTATAAATCCAAATTGGCTTTCTGCAAGGCACATACTAATCAGCCTGTCAAATGTCGAAAAGAAGCCGAAAATCCTGAAAGTGGAAACAGAAAAACAGTCTGCTATATACAAGGGGAACCAAAAGACGGATTTCAGACTCCCCAAGTAGCACCCTGGAGGCAAGAAGGCAGTGGTATGATATAGTCAAGTTCCTGAAAGAGAAAGACTTCCAAAAAAGAATTCTATACCCAGACAAATCATCCTTTAAAATTGAGGGAGAGATGAAGGTTTTCACAGACAAAGAAGTCCTGAAAGAATTTGTCAACAAGAGAGCAGCCCTACAAGAAAAATTAAAAGGGGCTGTGCCAGCTGAAAAAAAAGACAGGAGATGGAGGTCTGCAGGAGTGCATAGAATTGAGGAGCATCACTAAGGGTAATTTAAATAATACAAAGAGGAAGATGGAAAGGAATACATAGATCTGACAAACAAAATAATTAATATAAGATGGTGGAATCATGAAATGCCTTTTCAGTAATAAATTTGACTGTTGATGGACTAAGCTTACCAATTAAATGATACAAATTGTGTAAATGGATTAAGAAACATAACCCAGCTATATGTTACTTCTAAGAGTCTCATCGTAGACACAGGGAGAAAAAATTGATTCAAAGTAAATAGATGGAAAAATATTTTCCACGCATGTTGTAAGCCAAAGAAAGCAGGAGTAGCAATACTAATATCAAACAAAATAGATGGTAAATGTAAAGACATCATAAGAGACAAAGAAGGACACTATATACTAATTAAAGGATCGATTCAGCAAGAAGTCATAACAATCAGAAATGTTCTCGCCCCCATTCAAGGAGCTCCAAAGTACATGAGACAAGCATTGGGAAAACTGGAGGGAGTGATAGAGGTTTCAGCAACAATAGTGGGAGATGTCAATACACCCCTCACCTCAATAGATAGAACAACCAGACAGAAGACTAACAAGGAAATAGAGAAGTTAAATAACTTGATAAACGAATTAAACCTAACAGACATATATAGGTCATTGTACCTCAAAGCCCAAGCATATACATTTGTCTCTAGTGCTCATGGAGCATTCTCCAGGATAGATCATATGCTGGGGCACAAAACATTTCTTTATAAATTTAAAAACACTGAAATTATTCAAGGCACTTCCTCTGATCACAATGGGATGAAGCTGGATCTAAATAACCACCAAAGAATGAAAACATTCACAAATATATGGAGCTGAAAACCAAAACCTTAAACAACCAGTGGGTTAAAGAAGAAATTGCTAGAGAAAGCAGTAGCTATCTGGAGATGAATGAAAATGAAATTACAACTTATGAGAACTTATGGGATGTGGCAAAGACTCTGTTGAGAGGGAAATTTATTGCCCTAAACGCCTATATTGAAAAACAAGAAAGAGCAATAATCGAGGACTTAAGAGCAAACCTGGAGGAACATGAGAAAGAACAGTAAACTAACCACAAAGCAAATAGAGGAAGAGAAATAACAAAGATTAAAGCAGAGATAAATGAATATGAGAACAAAAGAATAGAAAGAGTCAAAAAACCAAAAGTTGGTTCTTTGAAAAAATCAATAAAATTGATGGGCCATTAGCAAAACTGAAAAAGAAAAAAAGAGAGAGGATGCAAGTAAACAAAATTAGAAATGAGAAGGGTACATTACCACAGACCCTGAAGAAATAAAAGAAATCATAAGATGATACTATGAAGAATTGTATGCAAATACATAGATGAAATATACAGATGAAACTCTATGCAAATATATAGATGAAATACATAGATGAAACTATATGCAAATATATTAGATGAAATGGACAAATTCCTGAAGGACACAAACAATCTCTATTGTCTCAGGAAGAAATAGAAGATCTCAACAAACCAATCACAGGTAAAGAGACCAGACAGAAGACCAACGTGTCATCACCAAATCTATCGTCAACTGATTTTGACAAACCCCCCAAATCTTCTGAACTGGGAAAAAATAGTCTTTTCTATGATTAGGCATAGAAGAACTGGGTATCAATAGCCAAAGAATGAAAGAGGACTCCTATCTTAACCTTACACAAAAATTAAAATGTAAGAACTAGCACCATAAAGCTACTAGAAGAAAATGCAGGGACACATCTTCAAAACTAAGTAATAAGAAGTAGCTTTCTAAACTTTATACCCAAAGCACAGGCAGCAAAAGAAGAAAATAGACAAAGGGGAATTCCTCACAATCGAATGCAACAGTACCTCAAAACCCTTTGTCAAAAAGGTGAAGAGGATGTCAACTCAATGAGAGAAAACATTGGGAAATCACATATTGGACAAAAATTTGATTTCCTGAATATACAAAGAAAGCATAGAACTCAACAACAAAAGAAGAAACAGCCCAATCACAAAATGGGCTAAAGATATGAATAGGCATTCTTTTGAAGAGCAAACAGAGATGGCTCATAAGCCCATGGACATGCTCATTTTCATTGGCTATAAGGGAAATGCAGATCAAGACTACAATGAGATACCACCTCCTACCTCTAAGAATGGTGGCTATTAAACGAATAGGAATCTGTAAATGTTGCAGAGGATATTTACTAATTGTGTAGACAATAGGGAAAACTGTTAGGTAGGTCCTTAGGAAACTAAATATCAAGGTGCACAATGATCCATCAATAGCACTACTTGGTATATAACCAGAAGAGCTGAAAGCAATGACACAAGCAGATGTTTCAACACTGATATTCATAGCAGCATTATATAAATTGGGCAAAAGATAGAAACAAACCAAATGCCCATCAACAGATGAGTGGAATGTTATGCAGCAGTAAGAGAAAATGACATCCGAAAGCACGTGACAAAATGGATGAGCCCTGAGGACATAATGCAGAGGGAAATTAGCCAGAAACAAAATGATAAATAATGTATGAGTCCACTTTTATGCCCAGCATAAAGGTATAATCAGAGAGTTATAATACAGAATAGCTAGAAACTGTATAAAAACTTACAAAAGAATATGAATGGTATGGTCACCTTTAAAAAATGCTCATAAGATGACACGGGCCTAGATTGAAAGATTTTAAAGCAGAGACATTATGTCCGGAGTGGTGATAATTATTTCTGGATTTTGAAAGGCTGTTTTGTATATATAATCTGATATTTAGAGATAAGAATGAACCATAACAGGTTGGGATTAAAGTAATTCAGAATATAGGGGAAAGAAAGACAGTGTCTGTAATTTAGAACCACCCATACTCTTTGAGGCAAATGAAGAAAGGTTTATTTGGTCTGGAACTGAAATTTTCTGCAGTGCATAATCTAATTCAACCTATTTGTATTGCTCATTTGAACAACTGAAACACAGGGAGAACAGAATAAGAAACAGGTCCTTTAATCCTGGATAGATTATTGTAATGCCTGGATACATCCAAGAGTATGTTAAGCAGATATTCAAAAAGTATTGGCAAAGTCCCCTGAGGGATGGGGGAAAGAATATGGAACTATTAAACATTACCATCAGGGAATCCCCTGATACTGTGTCAAATTTTGGGACACCCAAATGAATAGGCCATGCCCTCGATCAGGAAGTTTACTCTTGTGAAGCTCATGTAGGTAGCAGAGAAGCTTAGACTATCTATAGGCATGCCTAAGGGTTACATCTGGAGGACCTCTGTTGTTGCTCAGCTCTGGCCTCAGGCTTACTAAGCCCAACTCTGCAAATAAATCATTTCCCACCCCTATTTGCGATATGACATCCAGGGGTGAAAGTCTCCCTGGGAATGTGGGAGGTATCTCCCAGGGATGAATCCAGACCTAACACCATGACATCAACAATTCCATCCTGACCAAAACGGGGAAAAAAGTATAATTAATAAAGTTATCAGTGGCAGGGAGAGTTCAAATAGTCAAGAGTCTACTCTGGGAGTTGCTCTTATGCAAGCTTCAGGTAGACCTTGCTACCTATCATAACCTGCCAACCCCCAACCAGGACCATTTCAGCCAATCCTAAAGAACACCTAGGGCAATATATAAGATTCCACAAAAGTTGCAGGCACTAGAGTAACTTTCTTGAAACCTTCAACCTCCAAATGGATCACAGGCCAGATAAGTTCTGAAACCATGCCAACCTCTCCAGAACATCAGATAGTTCCATCTCCCTACCCCATATTATTGACGGACCCTTCCATTATGAAAAATTTAGAAATTCCATAGCCCAAACACTCCTAAAGAGAGGGATGGAAAGATCCAAGTTGATGGTGGAGTTATACTGAGAAGAAAGGGTTTAACAAATGGATATGAATGCTGAATCATTAAATTGATATCTCTTTTAATCTACAGTATTTTAGAGTAGCTAAGAAGTAAAACCTAAAGTTGCAAAATTGTAACCCATGTCAAACTCTGAAGCACACTCTTCAGCATTTTTTGGTGTTGTATTTTGAAATTACAACTTTTTTGTTTATATGTTATTATTCGCAAAATGATGAAAAAAAGTTAATTGTGATGATAAAATAAAAATTAAGCCCGCTATCATCCTATACTCGGGAGCAGCTAGATGGAAAAATATGAGAAGATCATATGGGAGCCCATGACAAACTCTGGGATCTGTCCTATGAACACGTGTTGAAGAACTCTTTGAAAACTATTGCTTTTTTATTTCATTGTTTTGTTTTTGCCTTATATTATATGATGAAAGAGTTAAAAAAATAAAAATGAAAAAAGTTCAATGCTGGGTGGTGTGACAGTGGCTCAGTGGCAGGATTTACACCTACCATGCCAGAGACCTGCGTTAGATTCCTGGTGTGTGCCAATGACGAAAAAAGAAAAGGAAAAGTTTCAATGCTTATAACGTGAGAGCAAAATGAAACCAATGAACTTAAACATATCAAACCAGCAGCCCAGGCAAAAGGAGAAGAATTATTTTATAAGTTTAAAACAGAGTAAGTACTGTACATCCCTAATGGGATATATTTTAAGGACAGAGAGACAAACATCTATAAAAATAATCCCCAGTTCTTTCAGTCATCATGTAGCTGTTAATGAGCACTGGCACTGCTGATCTGAAATTGCTGTGTACATGTCACTGGATTAGGAAACATAAGCATGGAGTTTTGCTCGCGGCTGCTAGCATTTGGGATGGGGGTACCAGAGATGGAAGAGATGCATATTCTCAAAGACTTAATTTGGATTAACCTTGCAGTCCTAAATTTGGATTAGAAATACCAGCCTGAATTCAGGACAAATTTTCTTATTTAACAAATGCTCTACCCTGTTCAGGGAAAACACCTAAATACAAGGACTATTCCAGAAGCAACAGGCACCCAGGCTCCTTGTCGAAACAGCAGATTCCAGATATGGGTCAGGAAATACACAAAATGAGCCTCAAACCTCTTGCCATATCTGAAAACAAATCTGTCACAGTCTGGTGTCAAAGGTTTCCCAACGTCCGAAGACTAGGCAACTGGAAAGTCACAAGAAAAAGTGAGAGGGAATGAAATGAAGCACAATAAATGTGTTAAAATTCCTTGATCTCTTATAATCACGAAAAAAATACAACCCCCAAATCCATCATTAGTGACCTTTGTTGGATGGCAGGAAATAAACTCACTTCTATGAAAGCTGGTTCATAAAAGACTTGGGTCAGGCACGCAACCTCTTCCAGGAATGGTGCCTGAGGGTATCGGAGGGCTGGGTACAGAAAAGTTTGCCCCAGAATTTTCTGGCCAAAGAGTAAGTAAAGAAGAACAGTTTGAGAAAACCATCACTTTGCAACCCTGAAAGTTGAAATAACAGATCTTCCCCAAGGAGAGAGACAGACAGACAGCGGGAAGCACAAGCACCACCTACCAAATATCCTTCCAAATAATCAATCCAGAATCAGATCATGTTTTTAGAACCACTTTACAAGACATGGGGGACATACGAATACACTGAAGCACACAATGGGGTTGTGATAACCAGTGCCTGGTTGTGAGAACAAGCTCCCCCAGCAAACAAATCACAGCAGGAAAGAGGGGGAGGGAGAAAGTGCAGATTAAAGCTAGAGCCTCAAACTGCAACAGCCTGGTCTTATGTAGATGCTCACTCATCAACATGCATGGGTACTGGGGGTTGAGCAAGTGAGGAGACACTTGCCTGGGGACTGGGGGTGAATGGGTGATGTGACACGGGCCTGGGGAATGAGGGCTGAGCAGTTGAGGTGACACTGGCCAGGGGACTAGAGGTTGAGCAGGTGAGGTGACATGGGCCAGGGGACTGGGGGCCGAATGGGTAGGTGATATGGGCCTGGGCACTGGGGGGTGAGCAGCACAGGTGACATGGCCTGGGGACTGGGGGGGTGAGTGGATGAGGTGACATGGGCCTGGGGACTGTGGGGCAAGTGGGTGAGGTGACACGACCCTGGGGTCTGGGGGTCTAGCAGTTGCCGGTGACACATGTCTGGGGACGGGGTAGCAAGCAGGTGAGGTCCTCGGGTTGCTCCATGCTGCTGAGGGGTGAGGGCTATTGACACCCCTGCACTGGGAAAGAGCAGTAACATTGTGGAATGGCACACAGCCCACTCCAGCAACCTCCTCTTGGGGTGCAGCAGAGCTGCAAGGCAGAAACACAGAGCTAGGTGCTGGGGTCATTGGGTGGCTGCCCCCGGTCCTGTAGGGACAGGTCACAGCACTCATAACCTCCCAGAACAGAAACTGCCACTGTGGGGAGATTCAGCCCTGAAGTGTCCCGTGACTGCTCTTCTGACCTCTGACCAAACCACGGACAGAACAGACATGAACGCGTGTGCATCAGATCCTTTCCACACACCCAGACACACACAGGCACACATGCCTACACACAGAACCCACGGTGCCTCTTATCCTCTTCCACTCCCACTGCCACTGCCTGAACAGGAAGGAGAAGAAGATTCCCACTGCCTGAATTCTGAAAATCATATTTTTGTGTATTTCAAAATAAATTTCCAAATTAAAGAGAGTACATAACTAACTGAAAATTAGAGGAACATTGTTCTACATAATTTTAAAAGCTAGAATAAACTCCAATGTTGTTAAATACAGTTACCCACAAGCCCTAGCCTGCAGTAACTGACCATTTCAATTTCTGACATAGCTGAGATCTCAGGGGTGGCCTCCTCTGCAAACGGTTCATCATCCATTGTCCAAACGCTGGGATGCTACAATCATACTCGAGACCGTTTTACAGCTCCCAGTCCTAAATAAAAGGAATCAAAGTAAATTGGAAGCTGCCCATCAGTCACAGGCTTTTGTGAATGGTAGGTTATGTAACCGTGGGAATGTCTGAAAGGAACGGACACACCCACCCAGGAAACAGGCCTGCAAAACCTGGGCCTCTAGGCAGTGGCTGCTCAGCCAGGCCTCTGCCCTGCAGACTCACCCCAAACCCACCAGCCACCCGTGACCCCTCCCCACCCACACCAGACTCCCGTCCCCCCTTCCCACCCACAGCGTCCTCCAGTGACGCCTTCCCAGCCCCACCAGCCTCCCATGACCCCTCCCCACCCATACCAGCCTTGCCCTGCCCTACCTCCCACCCAGCCCATTGCAGCCCAGGTTAAACAGAAGGCCCAACCCACCCAGCACCACGGTTTCTGCTACCAAATGCCAACACCCCTCATTCCTCCACTCACACCATCACTGCAACAAAATGAGCCCAAACGTGGCCCAGTGACCACCTGGGATGGCTCAGACCTACACAAGAACCAGAAAAACACATTCTCAAACTCAACCCCTCCATGTGGGTGTGACACTGTCAGCAGGGCCTGTGATGGGCGCCTCAAGGGCCTCATCAGAATGGCCTTCCTGCCTGTGCAATCCTACAAAGAAGGTCTCGGAGAAAGGCCAACAGCACAGCCAGAGGCCAGAGACAAAGTGTCCACAGAGCAAGAGGAAGTGTGTGTGGCCAGGGGTCTGCCCTCACCACTCTCTGGGAGAATGTGCCAAGACACCTGCACTGCCAGCACCTCCCACCTCACCTGTCTGCACCAGCACCTCCCACCTTACCTGTCCGCCACCAGCACCTCTGTGCTATCCTGGCATCTAACCCTGGGAAGGGCTGGCCATGAACTACCAGGATGAGGATTTCTCCTAAAGCCAAGGGTGTGAGCACCAGAAGGATACAAGTTGCACGTTTCAAAGCAGAAAAGAGAAAACCAGGTGTTCTAGTTTGCTAGCTGCTGTAATGCAACACACCAGAAACGGATTGGCTTTTAATAAAAGGGGATTTGTTTTGTTAGTTCTTCAGAGGAAAGGCAGCTAACTTTCCACTGAGGTTCTTTCTTCCGTGGAAGGCACAGCATGGTCTCTGCTGGTCTTCTCTCCAGGCCCCTGGGTTCCAACAACTTTCCCTGGGGTGATTTCTTTCTGTATCTCCAAAGGCCTGGGCTGAGCTACAAGTGCTCAGATGAGGAATGCCGAGCTGCTTAGGCTGTGCTCCATTGCGTTCTCTCATTTAAGCACCAGCCAATTAAGTCAAACTTCACTCATTGCAGCAGAAACGCCTCCTAGCCAACTGCAGATGTAATTGGCAACAGATGAGGTTCACACATCATTGGCTTATTTCCACAGCAACAAATCTAGGTATGCTCACCTGGCCCAGTTGACAACTGAATCTAACTAACACACCAGGCTAATGTCAACACCGGTTTTCATGCCAGCAACTTGCTGGCAGTGACATATGCTACAGAATATTCTAAACATTTCACCAACCTGATAACTTAAAAAAATATCCATTTTTAATCTTATATTTTAGAGTTCAAAACCTAATTTTATTTAACATACCTATCAGTAATCAAAGCACAATGAAGTTAAGCCATAATTATGGATTTCCCTAAATCTTTAGAATGCTCTACATATAGTTACTTATACCTCAACAGCAGAAAATTTACACAAACTATTCTTTCTTTCTTTGTACAATATTTCCTCATAATTAAGCTCAAGCATTAAATAAAGATCCAATTATATAGAAAAAATCTGTGTCAAATTCGTGACTGTCTTCCCAGGTAAGGGTATAAAAGGCACACAGACCTGAAGCTGGATGAGAGCTCGTTGGGGTTTCTACATTCTGCGAGGCCTCTGACTTATCCTGGCCAGCAGGTTTGCCTTCTCCTTCTGTGCTCATGACAATTTGGACAGAGTCCACAAAGGAAGAAACACAACACCACCACATGAAAAGACAGCAATCAACTGTAAAGAAAAAGAAGCTATTTTTTTCACCCATCACTTTCATAAAGATAAAACAGACTTTTGATGTTCAAATCGGGTGAGGGTTTGAGGAAAGGGTACCCACAAGTCCTGGAAATACTAACCGGCTCAATGTTTCTAGAAATCAAAATTCAAAAGGTGGCCAATCAATTCAGCAGGATAAGTGGAAAGAAGCACAGCCTGAGCAAAGAAACAGACACAAATGCAACCACATCTGCAACAAGGTGCAACCCACGTGAGTCACCTCGTCATCGTCACAACACTGGCAGAAAGTGACCATTAAGTAAGTGGTGTACAGATTGCCCCCTGGCTCTGCAGCCAGGAAGCTGTCCATGGTCACGGCAGCACCAGTTGCATACCGTACCATCAACGAAAGCTGGCAGCAAACCTGGCAGTGACACACACATGCAACTAGGAGTGACACACAATATCTGGCAGTGACATGCACATGTGCCTAGTAGTGACAAACACATATGCCTGGCAGTGACACACACCTACACCTGGCAGGGAAACATATGCACTTTGTAGTGACACACACATACGCCTGTTAGTGACATGCACATACACCTGGCAGCAATATACACATATGCCTGGTTGTGACACACACATACCCTTTGTAGTGACACACACATAAGCTGGCAGCAACATGCATGTACACCAGTCAGTGACACACATGGGCTTGGAAGTGACACACACATCTGCCTGGTAGTAACATATTCATATGCCTGATAGTGACACACACATATGCCTGGCAGTGACACACATATAAGCCTGGCAGTGACAAACACATATGCCTGGTAGTGACACACACATACACCTGGTAGTGACACACACATGTGCCCAGCAGCGACACACATGTGTGCCCCTGGATGAGGCCCACACCCAGCAGCACGGGGCTGACTGTGCTTTTCCATTTTCTTCTTCACGTTCCTCTTGGCTTATCTATTTATTTATCACTTTGGGCGTGTACCATATTGTTCTTATAATCTGATATGTTTTCCTCATTTTCATAAAAAGAATGCAATCAGTAAATAGCAAACCAAAGTATTAAAAGAATTAAATTTACTTCATTATTTAAAGTAAAAGAGATTTATGCTTTACAGAGTGGTAAAAATGAACCAGAAATTGAATACTGGAAATATACCTTGGAAAAAAGCGTCTGATATGTATTATTTTAAAAATTAAAACAGGTAAATTAATTCTTAAACTGGTACAGTCAAGATATATTTTCCTAGGTCATCATGATGAGTGAAGTAAGCCCAGTGCAGAAGGACAAATACTGTATCATGTTACTTATATGAAATAAGTATAATATGCAAATTCATAGTCAGAAAACAGAATGCAGGTTCCAGGGTCAGGGTGGGGCGGGGATCTGAGGTCCGTGCCGGGCAGAGAGGGGCTTTGGCATGGGTCAATGGAAAGGCTGGGGCAGTGGTGGCAGCAGCACGGCATGGGAACCTTTTACTCGAATGCTTCAGGCTCTACTTGTCACCAGAACAAACACTTTTAAAAATCCTAAAGTGCACAACATAAACAGTGAATGCGAATGTAAACCATGGACTCCAGTTAATAGGACAATTACAGTAATATTGTTTTAACAGTTATAACAAAGATGCCACACTAATCAAACTGTTAATAACAGACAAAACTGTGCATGTATGCGGAGGGGCACATGGGAACTCTGTTCTCTCTGTGTAATTTTTCTGTATATCTACAACTGCTCTAATAGAAAAAGGATGCTTCCTGAAGTTACTTTCACTGACGCAATCTAATCACGTAAAATAGAAATCTGCAATGCCATCCCTATTTCTATAAAGTATACAATTTATACTAAACATATATATTTTTTAACTTTAAAGTTTTTTAAAGAAAATGACAACATACAAACACGAACATTCTTACCATATGGTCATTCCATTCTTGGTATATTATCAATACTCACAATAACATCACACAATTGTATATTCATCACCATGATCACCTGTCAGAACATCTGCATCAATCCAGAAAACGAAATAAATAAAGAAAAAAAATTCAACATACCACACCCCAACCCTCCCACTAACCAATCACCAGCATTTCAATGTACTAAATTTATTTTAACATTTGTTCCTCCGTTAATTATTTAATTTTAATCTATATGTTCTACTTATCTATCAATAAGGTAGATAAAAGGAGCATCAGAAACAAGGTTTTCACAATCACACAGTCACATTGCAAAAGCTGTATCATTATACAAACATCTTCAAGAAACGTGGCTCCTGGAATACAGCTCTACAGATTCAGGTATTTCCCTCCAGTCTCTCCATTACATCTTCATTAAACAGGTGGTATCTATTTAATGTATAAGAATAACCTCCAGGATAACCTCTTGACTCTGTTTGGAATCTCTCAGCCATTGATACTTTGTCTCATTTCACCCTTCCCCCTTTTGGTAGAGAAGGTTTCATCTATCCTTTGATGGGTCTCAGTTCATTCTAGAATTTTGTACCACATTGCCAGGAAGGTCCACACCCCTGGGAGTCATGTCTCATGTAGAGAGGGGGAGGGCAGTGAGTTTGCTTGCTGTGTCAGCTGAGAGAGAGGCCACATCTGAGCAACAGAAGCGTTTCTCTGTTGGGTGAGTGACCCTTAAGCTTAATTTTAAGGAGGCTTAGCCTATCCTTTGCAGGGTTATGTTTCATATGTACAAACCCCAAGATTGGGGGCACAGCCTGTTGCTTTGGTTGCCCCACTGCTTGTGAGAATATCAAAAATTCTTCAAGTGGGGAAGTTGAATTTTCCCACTTTCTTGCCATTCCCCAAGCACACTTTGCAAATACTATTTTATTTACTTAAACACATTTATTTAAGTCCATTTCTTACCTCCAACACTGATGGAGTCACCTAAAAAAACACATATCAGAAAGTTAACATTTATGTTAGCAAACCTTGAAATAGTAAATGAGCATCACAGGATTTGAGAATAACACATGTAAATACTTATGGATCTGTACTAAGAAAAAAGCCCCCATTTCCTCTTAACTTTTTCTAGTTCCTATCATATGATTTTCAAAGATGGAAAGGCAAAGAACAAACAAAACTATGAATTGTAACATGATATCAGGAAAAAACACAGGAGGAGAGTGTATCATAGAGATAACATTAGACTAATAACTAGACAATGCCCATGAGACCATGCATGTGGGGTGTGGGGCAGGAGAGCTGGGGGCCTGCCCACTCTCTCTTGACCAGCCTGTGGGAATGCAAACCTCTGCCCAACGAAGGCCACTGGGAGCAACAACCCACAGGCTTCTCACCAAGAGAGGACAGCGCTCCAGCTCCGTGTGTCCTCCTTCAGCTTCCACCAGGACCCTCTCCTGCAGGGTGCTCCTGGGCTCTGGGGCCTGACTGTGGGTTCCGTCAGCACTCAGGAGCTTGGAGAGGTGGAGGCCAGGCCCACAGAAGGACAGAGCACAGTCTCTAATTTCAGAGTTTCCCCAAACCTACCGGCTCCCTCAGACCCCATCCCCTTGGATCCAGGCCTCCACGTGGTCCA
>PVIY010033541.1:0-27947 GCA_004026745.1 Myrmecophaga tridactyla
TTTTGACAAGTCTGCCAACTCCACTTGATTGGTACAGAACAGTGTTTTCAACAAATGGTACTGGGAGAACTGGAGAACATCCAAAAGAATGAGAGAGGATTCTTCAAATATTATACAAAAATTAACTCAAAATGTACCACAGACCTAAATATTAGAGCCAGGACCATAAAATGACTAGAAGAAAATGTAGGGAAGTATCTTCAAGATCTTGTGTTAGTAATTACATGGAATCTGGTAGTAATTACATGGAATGAGATCCTGTTGGTTTTTTCAAGTTAGTGTGATGCCATGATATATCCCAGAGTAATTTGGGCAGAGAATAAAAAAGTATTTGCAAAATCCTCTTAGAGGACTGAGGAGAAGGGAGGAAATACTCAACTTCGCCTTCTGGGAAATTACTCATATGCTTGCAAGCAGTGGGAATAACCAATTCAATAGGCTGAGCTGTCAATGTTGGGGTTTGCCCCTATGAAATTTATTCTTGCAAAGGAGAAGCTAAGCCTATTGGTAATTAGGCCTAAGAGTCACCCCCAGAGAACCTTTTTTATTGCTCAGATGTGACCTCTCTCTCTCTAAGCCAACTCCGCAAGTGAACTCACTGCCCTCCCCGCTACATGGGGTGTGACTCCCAGGGATGTAAATCTCCCTGGCAACATGGGACAGGACTCCCAGGATAAGCCAGGACCCTGTATCATGGGATTGAGAGAACCTTCTTGACCAAAAGGAGGAAGAGAGAAATGAGACAAAATAAAATTTCAGTGGCTGAGAGATTTGAAACAGAGTCGAGAGGTTATCCTGGAGGTTATTCTTATGCATTATATAGCTATTCCTTTTCAGTTTATGGTGTAGTGGAGTGGCTAGAGGGAAGTACCTGAAACTGTTGAGCTGTGTTCCAGTAATTTTGATTCCTGAAGATGATTGTATAACTACATTGCTTTTACAATGTGACTATGTGATTGTGAAAACCTTGTGTCTGATGCTCCTTTTATCCAGGGTATGGACAGATGAGTAAAAAATTAAGTGTAAAAGATAAATAAATAATTGGAGAGGATAAAGGGTAAAAAACTTTGATAAATTGAAATACTAATGTTAATGGGGGGGGTAAGGGGTATGGGATGTATGAGTTTTCTTTTTATCTCTTTTTCTGGAGTGTTGCAAATGTAAAAATGATCATTGTGATGAATACAGAACTATGTGATTGTATACCAAGTATGTGTGTGAAGATTTCTCAATAAAAATATTTTTTTAAAAATATCTTGATGTAGGCAATAGTTTCTTAGACCTTACACCCAAAGCAAAAAAAAAAAAGTTGTGAATGAGGCCTCCTCAAAATAAATAACTTTTATTCTTCAAAGCATTCTGTCAAGAAAGTGAAAAGGTAGCCTACTCAATGGGAGCAAATAATTGGAAACCACATTCCGCTAAAGGTTTAATATCCAGAATATATATAAAGAAATCCAATAACTCAACAATAAAAAGACAACAACCCAGTTAAAAAAATAGACAAAAGAATAGACATTTTCCAAAGAGGAAATACAAATGGCTAAAAAGCACATGAAAAGATAGTCAACATGACTAGCTATTAGGGAAATGCAAATCAAAACCATGAGATATCATTTCACACCTTTTAGAATGGTCACTATTAAAAAAACAGAAAACCACAGGTGTTGGAGAGGATGTGGAGAAATAGGCACATTTATTCACTTCAAGTGGGAATGTAAAATGGCACAGCCACTGTGAAAGACAGTTTGGTGATTCCTCAGTAAGCTAGGTATAGAATTGCCAAAAGATCTGGCAATCCGCTACTAGGTATATACCCATGATAACTAAAACAGGGATGTGGACAGACATTTGCACACCATTATTCATGGTGGCATTATTCACATTTGCCAGATGGATGAAACTCAAATGTCCATCGACCAATGAATGGATAAACTAAATGTGGTATGTACATACAAGGGAATATTTTTCAGCTGTGAAAGAGAATGAAATCCTGAAGCATGCACCAATATGGATGAACCTTGAGGACAATATGTTGAGTGAAATAAGTCAGGCATGAAAGGACAAATATTGTTATGATCTCACTAATATGATCTAATTATAGTAAGCAAACTCAGATCTATAATCTAGAATATAGGCTGCCAGGATATAGAATGAGGATAGAGAATGGGAAGCTGATGCTTAACGTGTGCAGAATTTTTGATTAGGTTGATTGTAAATATCTGGAGATGAATAGAGAGGATGGTAGCATATCAGTGTGAGTGTAATTAACAGTGCTGTATTAAGTGTGTGATTGTGGCTGGAAGGCGACTTTAGTGCCGTATTTGTCACTAGAAGGAAGCTAGAGGATAAGCATGGGACAGTTTAACATGGTGATCCTTGTGGATGATGACTGGGATTACTAGTACCAATAAAAGACTTCTTTTATGAACTAGAACAAATGTACATCATTCTTACAAGATATTAACAATAGGGTGGTATATGGAAAAAATACGCCTAATGCAAACTATGGACTATATATAATTAACAGTAATATTTTAATATTCTTTCATTGGTTGTAAAAAAGGTCCTATGCCAATGATAAGTGTCAACAATAAGGGGGTAAAAGCGGTATTTTTTTTTGAGCAATGAAAATATTCTAAAATTATGGTAATGAATACACAACTCTGAATGTACCGTGAGCCATGGATTGTACACCTTGGATGGATTGTCTGTTGTGTGAATATATCTCAATAAAGCTGCTTTAAAAAAAAAAGTTCCTACTTACAATGGATTCATACCACAGGAATGGATTAGATTTTGGAATGTGTTCTTCTGGGATACATACAGCTTCAAATCACCATAATTGGGAGGAGAAGCCACATTTCAGGTTTGTTGCTCTGCATGCTCAAGTCTGCTGCCTCCCCTCTCTTGACCATTGGGAGTTTCTGCCCTGAGATTAGGTATTGGGGAGGGAGGGGGTACTGACCCTTGGTGAAATGCCTCCTCCAAGCAGAGGTAGGTCACTGGGCTCCATGCTAGGTGAGGAGTTGGGGTGAATGGGCTGAGCTACACCCCTTCTGTTGGTTCTCCTGCACTGAACAACTGGCTTGCTGATGTTTGAGGTTTCATTTATGAAAGAGAGGACTCGGGAGCCTGGGAGATGGGGGCAGTGTCCAAGAAAGAATGTTTTTTAAACCACCGCAGGAGATTCTGAATCCCAGCCAGGTGTGGAAACCACCAACCCAAGGATACCTGCTTTCAGTCTAGACTGCTTTTCTTTACATCCTGGCAAAGAACAAACTTATCCATTCTCTCCTTGTGGTCTTCCTATGGGCACTTGTGCCTTCAACTTCCTTAAGATTCCATAATTATAATTTTACTCAAAAATTTGAGTTTTGTTTTCCTAACCTCATGATCAAGACTGTAGGTGGGGTGGAAAATTAAGACCATTTTGTGTAGGCAATTGTGCTAGTCTCTACACAGAAGAGGCCAGCCTAAGCTGGAGTGTCCCATGGGCACTGCAGGCTGCAGGTGTCACTGGAGTCTGGAAATGAAGAGGTCACGAGCAAGGGGGTGTTGCGGGAAACCTCTAAGAGGGATGAAGGTGGGTCAGTTCTTTGCCCTGAACCTGCAGTCACTCTCAGGTCACCACCAGCAGCTCTTGGCCAGGCTCTTCAGGAACCCCCAGCCAGTGTCCCCTATCCCCAGCCCTTTCATGTCCTCCATCTTCCTCTTAAACTTCGCATTAGAGGTGCACATTTTTGTTCTCTGAAATCATCCTCAATCTCCAAGATGCTCTGGGGAGGGAGGACCTCACTGTCTGGAAACAACTTGAGTATGGTATTTCCACTAATTGTTGGTGCTGCTGGTAGACCAGACATGGAGAAGCATGAGCTCCTAGGCAGATGGGAATATGTCTGTGGTGGACTCCAGAGAGAAAAGCCAGCCATGTGAATCTGCTGGCCACTGAACAAGCGTGTTGGACAAAGTCATCCTCAGGGCAAGCACCCAGTGGTCAAGGGGTCACTCCCTAGGCTGGCCTTTTGGTCATCTGCCTCCCCTCTGGACAGTTTGGGGGCAAAAGTCCAGAGGAGGGCAATAGGACATTTGCTTCAAACTTCCTTCCCCCACCAACAAATTCAGGCAGTTGTTAGTTACCAAGAATGGCAATGCCCTAATGCCTTGAGTTCTTGCCCTGATATCACCAGCTTCTTTAAAGACTTACATGTGACTTTGGGTGTCTGAAGGGGGAGGGTCATCATTCCTATTCCTTTCCATCTCCCAAGAGGTACACATGAACAGTTGGCAATGGTGGTTCTATCCTGGGCTCCAGGACTGGAAATCACCAGCCTTCCAAACGCCCTGATCCCCCTGCCAGCTCAGCAGGATGGTCTTCTGCTTTTACAAATATGCCAAATATAGAGCTCCAGTCATGCCTTTACTCCCTCTGCCTGCCCTCTTAGGGTTCCCTTCTACCTCCCTTCTCTCCATGTAGATTAAAACTGTACTTTAAGTAGTCCTGTCCATGATTGCTTCCCCGTCCTGAATTCCTGTAGTCACTTTCGTATGTTGCAGCTTGGGATCCCTGAGAAGCAGACTTTGAGTTGGAGATTTACATGCAGGAATTTTACTGGGATGTATTCTTGGGATCAACTTTTGTGGGTGATGGAAACAAAGCAGGATTGGGCAGAGGGAGAAGCTGGGAAGTGATGTGGGTCCCAAAAGCCTCAGCCAACCCATCCTGGGGCACTATGGAAATGGGATGGGCCTTCGGAGTTGTCCCAAATTGAGGCAATGGGGCCAGGCTTCTGTACTCCCATGCTGCCCCTGGGAAGGGGATGCAAACTTGGGCAAGGCAGATCCCTTCTATGGAGGCCAAGTCTTGGACAGGGACCCAGTTGAGCGCTAGCAGCCACCGACACACCCAGTACCTGGGGGAGCTGGGAGCCACAGCACACCATTCACCAAGCCCTACCTCTCTTTCTGTGTCTTCTTTTCTTTCTTTCTTTTTTTACAAGTTGTACAACTTGTAAAATATATATCATGATTATTATTATTTTTTAAAACACAAATTGATAACTTTAATCAAAAGTTCTTTCTATCAAAAGACTCTATTTCGTTTGTGAAATGGATAACCCACAAATGGAGAGATGATGTTTGCAATGCATACAACCAGCAAAGATTAGTATCAGAAATAAACAAAAAAGTTCTGTAAAACAATAAGGAAAAAAGCAACCCAATAGAGAAATGCCAACATATATAAGAAAAGATAAACAACTTCATTAGTTATAAGGGAAATATCAATCAAGACCACAATGAGATAACATTTTACAAATACGAAATTGGTAAAAATTAAGAAATCTGATGTTTATAAGAATTGAGAGTATGTGGAGTGTGGTAGTTAGATTCAGTTGTCAACTTGGCCAGGTGAACGTACCTAGTTTTGTTGCTGCAGACATGAGCCAATGGTACGTGAACCTCATCTGTTGCTGATTACATCTGCAGTCGGTTAGGAGGCGTGCCTGCTGCAATGAAGGACGTTTGACTTAATTGGCTGGCGCTTAAATGAGAGAGCATAACCTTAGCACAGCCTAAGCAGCTCAGCATACCTTTTCTCAGCACTCGCAGCTCAGCCCAGGCCTTTGGAGGTGCAGAAAGAAATCACCCTGGGGAAAGTTGCTGGAACCCAGAGATCTGGAGAGAAGGCCGGCAGAGACCATCCTGTGTCTTCCCACGTAAGAAAGAACCTCAGTGAAAGTTAGCTACCTTTCCTCTGAAGAACACAAAATAAATCCCCTTTTATTAAAAGCCAATCCGTCTCTGGTGTGTTGCATTCTGGCAGCTAGCAAACTAGAACATGGAGCAATAGCAACACTTGCATTGCTAGAATGGGTGTAAATTGGCAAAAATCATTTTGGAAAATAAATTTATAAATTTCTACATTTTCACACCTTGTGACCTAACAATTTCTCTGTTATGAATATACCCTTAAAAATCTTGCAGGCAATGCCACAAAATGATAAACTTAGAAACATAGTCCCAGAAAACTACATACAATACAAAAATATTTTTGGAAATCTAAAAAACTTGCAAAGCTAAACAATATATTATTTATGCATACATACATCTGTGATAACACTTAATCTTCAGTAGGATATGATAAACACCAAACTCAAGAATAGTAATTACCTCTGTGAAAGAGGCAGGGGACTAAATAGTGAAGGAACAGAGATAAATCCAAGTGAGTGGTGCCATTGGGGCGGGAAAGAGAATTACAATATTGCCCATGCTTCTCTTGATATCTCAAAATTTATATCAATTGAATATATGTTAAATTAAAGTTTCCCAAAGTGTGTACCAAAGTGTGAGCTCTCTCAGTAGCTGTTTTTACCACCATAGTGTTGCAGCATCAAGTCTATATGGAATATGCAGCATATGTTTTCTGTCTCTGGAGTTTCACATATCACATCTGCATAATGCTGAAGAAAAACCTTAAACAAAATAACCTACTTAATTTAATATTTATTGTAGTATTTTCCAAACTTACTTGACCATTATGACAGCCATAAATTGCTCTGTTCAGATCTTCCATAAAGACCTATGACAGTGTTCACATCAAAGCCTCATTCTCCCTGAGCCCCAGATCCGTGTACTAGAGCCAGACCTTTCTTGCTTAATTAAGGACTTCTCTAATGGGATGCTGAAAGCCTGGCCAAGACCTTCTCAGAGCTGCACTGCCATTTCAGGCATTTTCCACCAACCCTGTTTCTTTACCTCTCTCCTTTGTCTTCACAGGGATTAGACCTGCATTGTATTCTAAAAGTTTTCCTTGCCTAAGTTTGCTCCCTCTCCCCCATTTTTAAAACGTTTTTTTATTGTTAAATATAACATATATTGAAAAAAAAAACAATGGTTTTTAAAATACACTTCAATAAGTAGATACAGAACAGATTTCAGACTTTGTTATGGGTTACCATTCCACTATTTCAGATTTTTCCTTCTAGTTGCTTCAAAACACTGGAGGCTAGAAGATATATATATATTTCTTTTTTTGTGTGAAAAATAACATATATACTAATAAGCAATAAACTTCAAAGCAAATTGCAACAATTAGTTGTAGAACAAATTTCAGCATTCGGTATGGGTTACAGTTCCAACATTTTAGGTTTTTACTTCTAGCTCTCTAAGATATGGGAGACTAAAACAAATATCAATTTAATGATTCAGCAATCATGCTCGTTTGTTAAACCCTAACTTCTCTGTATAATTCCACCATCACCTTTGATCTTCCCACTCTTTAGGGGTATTTGGTTTATGCCCATTCTAACTTTTTCATGTTGGAAGGAGCTGTCAATAATATAGAATAGGGGAGTGAAACTAGTTGATGTTCTGGAGAGGCTGCCCCTTGGCATTTCAGTACTTGTCATGTTCAGGGACCCATCTGGAGGATGTAGGTTTCTGGAAAGTTACACTAGTACATGGACCCTTGTGGAATCTTATATATTGCCCTAGGTGTTCTTTCGGATTGGTTGGAATGGTCCTGGTTGGTGTTTGGGAGGTTATGATAGGTAGCAATGTCTAACTGAAGCTTGCACAAGAGCAACTTCCAGAGTAGCCTCTCGACTCTATTTGGACTCTCTGCCTCTGATACTTTATTCGTTACTCTCCTTTCCCCCCTTTTGGTCAGGATGAAATTGTTGATCCCTGGGTGCCAGGGCCGGATTCATCCCTGGGATTCATCTCCCACGTCGCCAGGGAAACTTTCACCCCTGGATGCCATGTCCCACATAGTGGGGGGGACAATGATTTCACTTGCAGAGTTGAACTCAGAGAGTTAGAGGTCACATCTCAGCAACAGAAGAGGTCCTCTGGAAGTAACTCTTAGGCATAGCTATAGGTAGGCTAAGCTTCTCTGCTATGTACATATGCTTCATTTATTTTTCTTTTGATGTTTCTAGCCTGTTACTTTATTTAGACCCTAAGTTCCTTGAAGAATGACATGTGTTGTATACCTTTTCATTTCCCAGCCCCTAGGAAGCCCCCTCCCACATAGCAGACACTGATGTTGATGATGATGGTGAAAAAATGCAGAAGTCAGACTAACACAGTGGGAAAGAAAAAATCTCAACTGTCTTTGAGAATGCAAATGTTCAATTAACTCTGTGAACTAATTCTGATAAATCTGGACGAATGAATAATTTACAAATCTAATGGCAGCCACATATCACAGGAAGAAAATTTTCAGACATATAATGTTTTGTTGGTTCAATAAAAGGGAAAATTTTTTTAATTATATTTTATTGGATGGTTTGTAGGTTTACAGAAAAATCATGCACAAAACACAGAGTTCCCAAATACCCACCCCCCCACCACATACACTCAGTTTTCCCTATTATTAACACTTTGCATTAGTGTGGTACCTTTGTTACAATTGATGAAATAATGTTACTATAATCATTAACTATAGTCCACATTTTATATTAGAGTTCCCTGTTCATGCTATACTGTCCTATGGTTTAAAAAATGTTTATTCTAGTGACACATATACAACTTAAAATTTCCCCTTCTAACCATATTCAAATATATAATTCAGTGGTATTAATTAAATTCACAATGCTTTGATAACATCCATTACCAAAACTTTTGAATTACCCTAAACAGAAACTCTATGCCCATTCAGAATTAAATCTCATTCCCTATCCCAACCCTGGCCACTGGTAACCTGTTTTCTAGTTTCTGACTCAATGAATTTACTTATTTTCATTATTTCCTATTAGTGAGATCATATAATATTTGTGCTTTAGTGTCCAGCTAATTTCATTCAACATGATGTTTTCAAGGTTCATCTGTGTTGTTGTGTGTGTCACAATTTCCTTTCATGGTAGAATAATATTCCATTACATGGAGTATCACATTTTGTTTACCTGTTCGTCTGCTGATGGGTACATGGATTGCTTCCATCTTTTGGCAATTGTGAATGATACCTCTATGAACACTGGTGTACAAGTATCTGTTTGAGTCCCTGCTTTCGGTTCTTTAGTGTATATACCTAGAAATGGGATTGCTGAGTCATTCTATACAATCTTTCTGAGGAACTACCAAACTGTTTTCCACAGTGGCTGAACCATTTTCCATTCTCACCAACAATGAAGGAGTGTTGCTATTTCTCCACATCTTCTCCAACACTTTTATTTTCCACTTTTAAATAGTAGCCATTTTAGTAGGTGTGAAATGGTATCTCTTTATGGTTTTCATTTGCATTTCCCTTATGGCTAATGATATTAAGCATCTTTCATGTGTTTATTGACCAGTTGTGTTTCTTCTTTGGAGAAATGTCTGTGCAAGCCTTTTCCTATTTTTTAATTGGGTTGTTTGCCTTTTTTGTTGTTGAGTTGTAGGATTTTTTAATAAATTCTGTATATTGAACCCTTATCAGATATGTGGTTTCTGAATATTTTTTCCCATTCTGTAGGTCATCTTTTTACTTTTATGATGAAGGCCTCTGATACACAAAGGTTATTGATTTTGATGTCATCCCATTTATCTGTTCTTCCTTTTGTTGCTCATGCTTTTTGATTTAAAGTCTAAGAAACCATTGCCCATGCTTTTTGATTTAAAGTCTAAGAAACCATTGCCTAACCCAAGGTCCTGAGGATGCTTCCCTATGTTTTCTTCTAGGAGTTTTATAGTTTGGCTCTTATATTTAGGTCTTTGACCCATTTTTTGTATTAATTTTTGTATATGGTGTGAGGCAGAGGTCCATCTTCATTCTTTTGTATAGAGATATCCAGTTTTCCCAGCATCATTTGTTGAAGATATTATTATTTCCCCATGGAGTGGATGTGATGCCCTTGTCAAAAATTAATTGGCCGTAGATGTGAGGGTTTATTTCTGAGCTTTCAGTTTTATTCCATTGGTCTATATGTCTGTCCTTGTGAAAGTACCATGCTGTTTAAAAGGGAAATTTTTCAGAACATCATTGGGTTGGTTGTTATTTTCTTCATCTCCGCCCTGGGAAGATTATTTTGGCTTTTTGCTCAGGTTAATTGGTTCGTAACAACTCCATAAATATGTGAGAAAGTATTTTAGATGTCATGTTAATCCTTTAATTGAAAATACTGGAAGCCTATCTGGCACCCAGACCGACCTAGAGGTAGAAAGCAAACAGGGAGGGAGAGATCAGTTGGCTCCAAGACCAGGCACCAGCCCCTTGGGCCTCCTTGCTTTCAGGAAACTTTGTATTCCCACACCAGTGGAGGTTGGGAACTTCCTCCTGCTGAGAAGAGCAGTCTGTCATACTAAATTTTCTAAAAAAGAATTGTTCATATGAGTAGGGAATATGTCATGGTTTACATCTGCTCTCTACAAAGGTGATGTGATGAAGAAGCATGAGTTTGGGTATCAGTAACCACATTGGAAACCCAGTTCCACCATTTACACCCTATGCCACAATCTTGGGCAATTTCCTGATGTTTTCTGAGCCTCAGTTTCTTCCTCTGTAAAATGTGTATAACAATAGCCACCTCATAGGGTTTGGGAGAGAATTAAATGAGGTGTCATGGGTAAAGAGTGAAAAGGTGGTGCTCTGGAAAGATTGGTTTCCTTTCCCCTATAAATCAGCCTGTGGAGAGGACCACCCTAAGATTGTAGCCATGGCAACCATGCCACCCCAGACAGTCTATGGGTGGTCCCCAATTAAAATAGTTTTATACTTTTCAATTAAGGTGATTCTTTAATTGTAAATTCAAATGTGATTTAGTGTTTACCCTTTGTAAGGTTTGGGCTAGATAAGTTTACAAATTTGTTTAATAGTTATCCTTATTTGCAGTGAAACATCAAAAGAGCCGAGGTTCTGAGCTAAGAGGGAAAACCAGGGCGAGTCCCTGGTGGCGGAGGTTCAAGTCCTTAATTGAACGTGGTTAGAAATGACCTTTGCCCTGGGTCTAAATGCCAGTACCTTGAAGACCAAGTCTTGGAGTGGAGCTACTGATAGTTGGGGTGGTGGACTCAGAACTCTAACCTAGCTGGCTCCACCTTAAAAGCAGAACATCCTGACTTAAGGGCCTCTGGAATCTCACCTACCTCTACCACAGGCTTATTAGGGTTTTCACACATGAACACAGGCAGCACTGGGAGAATGTGTATGTTTATGGGTTAGAATAGCATAATTGAGGAGAAGGTGGGAAAGCAGCTGACATGCTTGGGAATTGCTTTATCAAGTTAGTATAATTTTCTCCTCAGTTCTTTGGGGTATTTGCTGTTTAATAGGGCTCTTCTGGAGATTTTGCTCCTTTACTCCAGAAAATGAATAGTATGGGTCTTTTGGGAACACTAAATTATTCCCCAAATCATATCCCCTCTAGGTCTCAGGTAGGCCTCAGGGTGAGTGGGGGGCACTGTGCTTTCCTTCAGTGTCTTCCAGTTCATTTGCAATGTAAGAGGAAACCAACACCTCCTGCCACACTCAAGGTGTTGGGGTGCCATTTTTAGTGTGTGGGGAGTAGAATCTATGCTTCTGTTCCCAATCTCCCAATAGTACAAGAATGATGAAAAATCAGCATCCTCTGAGAAGGAGAGAACAAAAGGGAGATGGATGACAGAGATGGGGCAAAGTCAGGAAAAGCAGTGGGGAATAAGGGGTAAAATAGGGGTGCAGGCAGGATACGGAAGTGAGGGGATAAAATGTTTCAACAAATTTTCGGTTAGCTCCATCACAAAGAATAATTTTAAAACACATTCTCGCCTGTATTTTTGTCCTTCTCTCTCCATAAACCTTTTCATAGAGCTGCTGGCAGTGTCCCTCTTTCTGCTCCTGCTTCCCCACAGGAGGTGCTCCCAGGAGGTGGGACCCTGAGGAGAGGAAACATGGGATGGGGATGTTTCACAGTCTACTAGTTAACGGTTCTACATGAAGGGAAGGATGGAAGCATTAGATTAGGAGATGGAACCTAATTAGGTGACCTGAATGATCTTTACCCCACGAGTCTGTGATGTCTGCCACAGCTCCAGGTGCCAAACCATCCCCAGCCACCCCACCCCCCACGGTCCTGCTTGCAGCCACAGAGGGGCCAGAGTGGAAAGAATCTTGGGCTCTGTATCCAAAGAGGGAGTTTCCAGTCCCAATCCACATCACTCCAGCTATGCTGAGTTGGGTGCATCACAGAACCTCAGATTTCCATCTGATTTCATGAGATGACTTTTGTTTAAATGAGTGAAGGGGCCATTTGTCACATCTGTCAACACTTCACCCTGGACAGAATCTGGGTGCATCCCTAATGGATTAACATCCAGTTTTCACCCAGAACAAAAGAGAATTGAAGAGCCTTAATTTTGAAGGCCCTGAGCATTTTATTGTAGATCTCAAAGACATGGAATTATTTCTTTCACCAAGTGTCATATATCTCCACAACGCTGAGATGGCTGATGGCTTCTACAGAAAGCAGGAAGCAAGGTAGTTTTCACACATCCATGAAACAGACCTGTAGAGTACGATTCTCACTAAACAGAGAAGGAAATTGAGGTTCAGAGAGGTAATTTGCCTAAGACCACCCAGCTGGCAAGCGGCTAAGCTAGAGCATAAGAGAAACTAAAAATGTCACAAACCATTTCACTTTTGACAAAGCAAAGAACTGGGCTTTCGGTGCTGGTGACTCTTCTGACCCGCTTGCTGCCAGCCTGGGACCTGAGCAGGCAGCCTCTGAGCTGGCACAGACGGGAAGGGTTTCCACAGCCACTGCGGCTGACACGTTCACGCCCTTGGGAAGTTCTTCCAAGTGTATTTCTTTCACAACTTAAGCATGTTTCCTTTAGTTGTATCTTTGAAAATCTGAACACCATGATTAATTTCTTTCACCTCTGTCTTTTTTTCTGAAGGGAATCACAAATTTTAAAGGGGCTAGCAACTGGTTTATGTCCTTTTTCACACTCAAGTCTTCCTGTTGAGATGGTAGGAAAAGACTAATTACTGTGGCCTCGCTGCAGCACACTTCATTCACCATTGCTCTTTCTTGTGCAAATTGGGACTGGTTTTCAGATATGCCCCCATGCCCTCATCCCTGCCAGTTTCCCTGGCAAGCTTTCTTTGGCACCACAGCTGTCCAGCATTCAGATGCACGTTTCCCTCAGCATCTCATGGTGATGGTTCATACAAATCCACTATCTGCTCCTCGCCCAAAGTCTCGGGGAACTGTCCTCCTGAATCTGTTTCTGTGATAGACTTGAGAGACCTCTGGCCAGTGTCCAGCTCCTCCTCAGAGGACACTGCTTTTTCTGAGCTTTCTTTGATCATTCATAAAGCTCCTCTTGACTGTTGGGGGCCAGATATAAGGCTGGACCTGCTGCTTGTGCCAGAGCCTTGCAAAGGAGCAGGACAAGTAGCCTTTGGAGGGATGAGACAAGGACTGGGCCACTCGTCAAACCCATCCAGTCTCCTCAGGGGCAGGATTTATGTTTAATTACTCCTTAGGTTCCCTCAAAGCACCTAGCATAAATCATTCTGCAGTAGACCCTCCATAAATATAATTCCACCTTCTACCGTGATTCTTTTGGTTTTGAAGATAAAACCAGCTTAGAAAACTCTCAAACCAGAGGAAGCCTAGGAAGACAAAGTAAGTTGGGACATCACCACATCTTCCAGCAGTGATGGTGTCAATCGGTTGTCACGGTCCAGAACCATTAAGGAGGCAGGGCTTCCTGTTCTCCTTCAGTATGGTCTTTGCCCTTCCCTGAAGCATAAGAGAGAAGGGAAAAAAGGAGGGAGGAAGGGGCAATTTAGAATTTCAAAGTTGGGGGAGATATGGATATTTAGATGTCCATCAAGGCCCACCTAATCTAATCCCTGAGAAAATATTATATCTGGATACTGAAAATGGCAGGAGACTCTAGGGCTCACATAAACAAAAGTTTTATGTAGAATGCCACGTGCTTTAAGCACCTTCTTACCAAGTGTCTCAGGCTGGGCTCTTTGATAAGGAGATTCTGAGATGGGGATCAGCCTGCAGGGTGGGCAGGGAGCAGGACTGGGCAGAGGAGAAGCTGAGCTGTGATGCCGTCTCAGGGAAGGCCTTAGCCAACACTTCAAAGCTGTCCTGAATTGGAGCTAGGGCTCTGGGTCTTTCTAGTCTACATCAGTCATTCATAGATGTGATCTGTTCTGGGGGAAGGGCCGTGACTTTGGGCAAGGCAGCTCCCTTCAGCCCAGGCAGTCCTTGTGAGGTGCTGACAACTGAGGGATGTCTTCTTGCAGCTTTGCCAGCAGCTGGGGGAATAAGTCCTTCATGCCTGAAGGGGATCTGGGAGACCCACCCAGCACCCAGAGGCTGGCCCCTTATGGAACTGCCAAAGGAGCAGTACCTGCTAATCTTGGTCACCTCTGTCCTCATTCCTTCCCAACCACAGGAAACGTTAAAGGCCAGAGTTGTATTTAAGGTGCCCTCCAACTCCCTATCTAAGTGGTACCTAAGAAAGCGATATTCAAGGTCAGCCTTGACGGGAAAAGAAAAGGAATAGTAGGTAATACAGATAGCTACTATGTACTGAACCAGACAAGTTCTAAGCATTCTGTGAATTAGCTAACTTGAGTAGACACTATTATAATCTCCATTTTGTAGGTGGGAAAATCTATGCAGCAGCAGCTACACTGCCAGTGAGTGGTCACAGCCAGGCTTCAAACCCAAGTTGTCTGGCCCTAGAGTCCACACTGAACCGCAGTACTGTCCAGATCGTGCTGGAGAGCAACATGCAACCCAGAAAGAAGAGTGTATTTATTTCCAACCGTTTTTATAGGCTGGTTATAGACACATTAGCCTGAAGTCCTTTTTTTTTCCCTCCACCTGGTGGTGAGTCCTTCTTGGACCAAATTGCCCCATGACAGGTAGCACCCTCCCCTTCCCCCCCAACTTGCCCCCTATTCCTGATCCCCAGGTTCACCCTCATTTGTCATCAAGCTCTGGTCTGGCAGCAGGGAGCCAGCAAGAGAAGAAAGGTTCTGAAAATCAACTAGCAAAAACAGTAACTTTTCCCTCCTCTTACTTCTTTCATCATCTTGCATAATAATGCTGCATTTCCCCTGCCTTCTCAGCCCAGAACAGGGCCATGGCTTACTCGCCTTTGCATCCCCCTAGTGCTAGCCATACTCTTGGGTCCTCAGTAAACAGTTTTGAAAACAGTGATATTCGTTGGCTAATGAGAATGGAAGGAACTAGGAATTTTTTCCTGATGTTGCTTTCCAAAAATTATACTGGATAATGTCTTTTATCTTTAAAAAAAAACATTGCCTTTTATATCAAGTTGAAAGAAATAGGCTGATATTTAAAACTTTTGGCTGCAAACCAGTATTTTCTTTTCATCATCCATTTTCCTTTTCTTCCTCCTTTGTTCCTTTTTCTCTCAGCCTTGTCTTTCTGCTTTCATTTTCTTCTATCTCCCTGAGCTGTGTCTCTTCTCCTCTTTTGATTCTTTATATCTAGATTTCACCAGGCTAAAAAACCTGCCTTTTGACCCAGTTCTCTTCCCTGTGATTGCAGTACCAGTCGACAAGGCACAGGCAATCTGATTCTTGCAGGGACACTGTCCCCAGTGTTTCATAGTTGATTTGCCTGTTTCTCAGACCATTAGATCACCTTTGAATGAAATAATGAAATGTGCATTACTGAGCAGTGCACCAGATGCTCGGTGCCACACTAGCCTCTTTCATGTATTTTGTCATTTACTCCATCAGTTCTGCTTGGTACATAGTATTGCCCCCATATTTGCAGTTGGGGAAACTGAGACTCAGATCGCCTGAGTAATTTGCCCAAGGGAAACAGCTGGCAAAGGCAGGACCAAAGTTTGAACCAGGTATGGTTGACTACAAAATCAATGCTTTTCGCGTACAATCTTCATTCCCCTTCTTCATCCTAACTGAGGGTGATGAAGAAGGTGAAAATAGCTCATTCTGAAGCAGGCCCATTCCAGGAGCTGCAAACAGCACAATGAGGCCAATGGCTGTGCCTGCAGTGCTTGTTACAACAAAGCCCCTTTCTCAGCATTGCGGACCTTGGAAAGATACTGATTAAGAGCCAGGGCTTTAGGGACCTGGATTTACTTCCTGACTACATCTCTAGCTAGCTGTGTGACCTTAGACAAGTTCCTTGATATCTCTGAACCTAAGTTGCTTCATTTGTAAAATAGCAGTAATAGTATCTACCTAAAGATTGTTATGAGAATTAAATGACAGTATATAAAGAGCTAGGTGGGTAGTAAATTCAGTGAATTATAATTCATAAAAAATAATGCCACTTCATTTGTTGGCTGCTGGAGAAACCTCAAGAGCAAACTTTGTGACCCATGCCGGGCAACGGTGAGGCCCGACAACATGCTTTTTGTGTGCTAACCTCGCTCTGGACCCTGCCTTACTTTATTCTTCTGTTGTTATTCCTTTGTAAAATATATTTTAACTTACTGCATTGCGAGAAACCCTTTGGAAATGACAGGATGTAAGTAAATATCATTGGAATGCAATAAATTCTATTTAAGCAAGCAAACAAACCAATTTTCATGGGGTCAGTTTGGTCCTAGTTGGGGGCATGGTTACTGGACCCAGGCCCAGTTCCTTTTCATTTCTGCCTTCCCGGGTTACCTCACTCAGTCTTCCCACACCTCCCCCTCCCACCCCACCCCCTTTTCCCTGATGGCACATCCCACACACACCTGATCTTCCTGCTGTCTCTCTCACTGGAGTGAGCTCACAAATGTTAGTGGTGGGGGGCGGGGAGGGGGTGGTGTCTCACACTTGTCACGGAGATGTCCCAGAGAGGGAAGTGCGCTGGACTACGGAGAAGTGGTTTTGGCTTTCAGTTTGCTGCTAATTATCCGAGTATCCTCAGGCAGGTTACTGAACCTGCTTTCTAGGTCCCAGCTTCCACATCTGCAAAACAAGATGCAAAAACTGGGTCCTTTCTTAGTTGCCTTTGGAACGTAGCAAAGTGGTTTAGTAAAAAGAGCCCTGAATTTGGAACCAGAAGGTCATGAAACGAGGAAGTTCACGTTCAGCCCTTAACATCTCTATGCCTCTTTTTCCAATTCCATGAAAAACTGATGAAACGATTTGGTTAAACCATATGACATAGCCAATATTTGATCATTTTTGCCTCAAAAATGATAAGTTTGTATAGTTTGACCTGGTATCTGATCAATCTACTGTATAAAATTGTTGAAATTATCATATGAAAAATGTATTTAAGGGGAGATGCGAATTCTCACCTGCCATGTGGGAGACCTGGGTTCAATTCCCACGCACTTCCCCAAAACTAACAAACAAGCAAACAAGCAAATGAAAAACCAAACAATAAACAAAAATTCAACAAATGGTGCTGCAATAAGGGGATACTCACATGGAAAAAGAATGAAATGTGACACCCGCCACACAGCATACAAAAAAAAATTATTTAAGACCTAATTCTAAGTGTCTAAATATTTCAATATGCAAATTATTTTATTGCCAACCCTGTCATTTTGATTTTTCCTCACCTTTACTGAAGCCTGGTGTTTCTCTTCCATTTGGGGGGCTTTTACTGCATTCATCCAGCTGGAGACCTTTTCTTCCCCTTCTTCAAAATGCAGTACCTGTGGGACAGTGCCCTGCACAGAGTAAGCACTTGTTGGCTTTTCACAGTTGTCGCCTGTTAAAAAAAATACTTGAGTTAAATTATCACCTCAGTATCTACTCTGTGATGCTGGGTGCCAAGCTCTGTGAGGCATATGTGAAAAAGTGAGCTTGTACTGACTCTGCAGACGTGAGGTTTATACTGGGTACCCTCGTTTTGAAGGTGAGATTCATTGTAATTCAGAACCGGATCAAATGGTAGGGATGCCCCCTGCCTTCCTGGGGTGCCCACTTAGCTGTGGCATAGCAGAGAGCAGGCATCCCTCTCTCCTGTGTCCCTCTCTCCTGCATCCCTTTTGAAGCCACAAAGTATCTGCATGCAGGTTTTGAGATGGAAAAGAGGAAGGCACCCCAGTGCTTTCTGGAAGGCATGCTAGAGGAGAGTGGATGGATATAGAGAGGGGGGAGGTTAAGATCTGAGTTATTTCTAGTGGGGTGCCGGGCTCTGGGCAAATTTCTGTGTGCCCAGGAATACTTATTTATTTATTTTTTTTGGCATGGGCACGCTCCGGGAATCGAACCCGGGTCTCCAGCTTGGCAGGCGAGAATTCTTGCCACTAAGCCACCGTTGCATACCCCTGCCCAGGCATATTTTTATAGGATAGGAGCGCTTATAAGTTGATTGCATTACTATAGGAGCCTCAGGTCTCTGGGATCGGAATCACGGTATTCCTGGGGCAGAGTCTTTGTCTCACAAGCTGTATTCTCAGCCTCTCCCCTGGCTTCTCTGGGGCCCCAAGCCCCACCTATCCTAATACATTCCATCATTAGTGACCAGAAGGGCTCACTGTTCTGGGCACTGGAAATGATATATAAGTTAGTGTTTAATGCTTAGAATTTAAAAACTTTGCTATCTGAATTTATTGATTTTTTCCTTGTTGCCTTAACCCTAAATTGGTTTAAGAAACTTACTGCGCAAACACAGGTTTTACAATGATTATATGAATATTTTATTTAAATATGCCTATGGTTGAGCTAACTAAGATATTCATTTTTGGTGGTTCTAAGTGTATTGTTTGTTTTTTTTTAATTAAAAAAAATTGAAAAAAAAGAAAGAAAAGTTCAGACAAGCTCCTACCCTCAGGGAATTTACATTCTCATGAGCTCCGCCCACTCCCATCCTCAGAGTCCCCAGGCTCTGACCAGTGTCCTTTAGGCCCTTCAATTCCGTCCTACACAGCACCTTGCATAGTGTTCAGGCTTTGTGTGCAGTGCCTGGATTCCTGTCCATCCATCCACTGGCTCGTTAAGTAATGTTTGTTGACAGTTTACTTTGAGGTAGGCACTCCTCTAGACACAGGGTATGGGGAGGTGAAGGAGACAGACAGGTCCTGCCATGACATTTCCAGTCTTGCCATCAGCACAGGGCCCGCTGGGAGGCTCCTCCTGAGTTGCCATGCCATCAACTCCCTCTGTACCCCTGCCCTCCAGCTGAAGCCAAGCAGGGCAGGTAGAGGGTGGGAGATGCAGGAAGCCCTTCATCTGCATGGAGGCTGAGGCTGCCCACATAGGACGGCCCCAGCATCTCTTTCATGTTAATGCACCTCAGGAAGTTGAGGAGTCCAGGAGAGAGAGGGTTTTAGAAGTAGTGGGAATGAAGAAGCGCACATTTTATAGATGATAATACAGAGCCAGATGTTTTGGGCATGGGAGTGTGGATGGGGGAATGCATGAGAAGGAGGGATTCCACCCCTTTTCCCTGCAGCATCCCCTTCTGGTGCCCAGACACACCAGACCTCACTGGTCTCCGAAGTCCTGGGCCTTGGGAACATGCTTCAGGCCACTGGGCTCCAAAACATGCTCCAGGCCACTGGGCTCCAACCTGTATAAAGGGTTTAGTGCTTTGACAACCATAATGAAACCAAAAGCTGGTCATTTTTACTGAATCGGGGAATAAGGAAATTTCCATTGGCAGCAAACTGCGAAGAGAAACATAACATCAACATCAGGGAAAAACAAACAACTCACCCAACAACCAAACTGTTTTGATGCACATTTCAGATCCCAGCACCAAAGCAGAGGCGGGGCTGGAAGACCTGCTATCATTGGAAGAGCCCGCTCAGCAGCCAGGGTGGAAGCGAGCAGTTTCCAAAAGAAGAGGAAGCTGCTTGGCAAAAGCAGAAGCAGCTTGTTTGCCAGAGGCCCCAAATCACTGACCTCAAACGGGGAAAACTTGATCTTAGCAAAATGCCCTAGCACATTGTGACAGCAGGGAAATTCGCCCCAGTTCCTCAAAGTTGGTATTTTTTGGTCTTTCACAGGAAGAGGCACCAATTTGTTGTCAGAACCAAGCTGAACTCTGGCATTTAAGTTTCTTTTTGTTTATTTTGTCATATTTTCCTACTGGCCATTAAAAAAAAATCAGTTTGATAACCGTTGTTTTAGGAGTAAGGGTGTGTTCTAGTTAGCTAGCTGCTGGAATGTGATATACTAGAAATAGAATGGCTTTTATAAGGGGGAATTTACTAAGTTGCAAGTTTACAGTTCTAGGCTGTGAAAATGTCCCAAGAAAAGCAAGTCTATACAAATGTCCAAATTAAGGCACCAATAAGAGGTTACCTTCATTCAAGAAAGGCCGATGAAGTTCAGGTTTCTCTCTCAACTAGAAAGGGACATCGCGAAGATGGTAATGTCTGCTAACTTTCTCTCCAGGCTTCTTGTTCAGTGATGCTCCCCTGGGGGCGTTTTCTTTCTTCATCTCCAAAGGTCTCTGGCAGCGTGGGCTTTTGTGGTTCTTGTGGCTCTCCAAACATTTCTCTCCAAAATGTTTCCTCTTTTACTGGATTCCAGTAAACTAATCAAGACCTACCTGGAGTGGGTGGAGTCATATCTCCCTCTCATCAAAGGTTAATACCCACAACTGGGTGTGTCACATCTCTGTGGAGATAATCTAATCAACTTTCCAAACTACAGTGCTGAGTAAGGATTAAAAGACCTGGCTGCCTCCACAAGTGGATCAAGATGAAAACATGGCGTTTCTAGGCTACCTGTCCTTTCAAACTGGCACAGGGTATAAGTTATTTTTTTCTCAGCCAAAGAATATCAGGCTCAGAGGTGACAAAGTCTTTAAAATAATCCTGAATATTGATCTGGTCACACCCTCAAGTCATGGATTGGAGAGCAGATGTATCTTTGGAGTGTCATCGCCTTGCGAGATGGAGTAACTCATCTTCAGCCTACGAGTAGCAGCTCGTTGAGAATTTCTCATTCTGTGTTGTCAACCTGGGCTTCCAATACAATTGTC
Organism: Myrmecophaga tridactyla; assembly: GCA_004026745.1. NCBI lineage: Eukaryota > Metazoa > Chordata > Mammalia > Pilosa > Myrmecophagidae > Myrmecophaga > Myrmecophaga tridactyla. Next base: position 20,871 of record PVIY010033541.1, read on the forward strand.
TGCAACTATGAGGGATGAATTAGATCTTACATATCTTCCTTATTCTCAGCATGAACGTAGACACTGAGTTGAAATTTATCGAATTGAACCGATTTGTCCCACTGCAAACCAAAGATCGGTGCATCTGCCTCCAGCATCTGGGTCGCCCTGCTGTGCTTCACAGGCAGAGTGTCACCAGGCAAGGTGGATGGATGGTGGTAGGGCAGAGGAGGCAGTTTTCTTAGACACAGAGAATGGAGTTTGGGTGGGTGAGACAGAGTGGAGGAGACTTTCTGGGTTTGAAATAAAAACACCCAAGTTCAAATCCAGGCTCAGGATGCTTCAGCTGAGTGGAACCTTGCAGGGTGTTCTAGTTTGCTAGCTGCCAGAATGCAATATACCAGAAATGAAATGGCTCTTATAAGGGGGAATTTAATAAGTTGCTAGTTTACAGTTATAAAGCCATGAAAATGTCCCAATTAAAGCAAGTCTATAAAGATGTGCAAATTAAGGCACTAGCAAGAGGTTACCTTGAAATTCAGGGTTTCTGTCTCAATTGGAAAAGCACATGGCGAACATGGTGACATCGGCCAGCTTCCTCTCCAGGCCTGTTGCTTCATGAAGCTCCCCCGGGGGTGTACTCCTTCTTCATCTCCAAAGGTCTCTGATGGCGTGGGCTCTCTGCTCCCCGGCTTTCGTCATTCTTGTCACCCTGTTATGGCTCTGCTCTCTTGGAATCTCGTCATTCTAAAGAAGGGACTCTCTCCAAAATGCTTCCTCTTTTAAAGGATTCCAGTAAACTAATCAAAACCCACGCGGAATGGGTGGAGTCACATCTCCTTCTATTCAAAAATTAATATCCACAATTGGGTGAGTCACGTCTCTGTGGAGATAACCTAATCAAGTTTCCAACATACAAGACTGAATAGGTATTAAAAGGGTTGCTCCCTCAAGATTGATTAGGATTAAAACACCTTTTAATGGTACATAAATCCTTTTAAACCAGCACAGGGTGATTTACCTAACTAGGCCAAGTACTTCTCTGAGCCTCAATTTCTTACCTCTAAAATAACAGAATGTCACCACATTAAATTATTCTGAAGTTGAGTATGTAACAAGTTATAACCCTTTTGCATAATGTAATATGTCAGCTTAGCAATTTAAATAAACATGCAAATTTGTTACTCCTTTTCTTGGAGCAATCATCCAGAGGGACCTCCTTCAATCAAACACCTCAAGAAATTCCCTAGGTACTCCTGGTGTGTCCAGGACAGTCCTGTGTACACCTGTTGTTCCATTTGTAATTATTTAAAATGCCTGGTATGAACAGATATGGCTACCCTAATGCCATCCTCCTGCTTTATTCTGCTACCCATGTGTGACAGTTCGAAACTGTAGTGTACCCAGAAAATCCATGTTTCTTCTAATCCTGATTCAGTATTGCTGGGTGGGTTCTAGCTTTAAAATATTTTTATTGATAAATCTTAACATACAAACATTCCATACATTGTCTACAATCAGTGGCTCACGATATCATCACATAGTTGTGTATTTATCACCATGATAATTTTTTAGAACATTTGTGTCACTCCAGAAAAAAAAATAAAAAGGAAAAAGAAAAAACCCATGCATACCATACCCCTTACCCCTCCCTCACATTGACCATTAATATTTCCATATACCCAATTTATTTTAACCTTTGTCCCCCCTATTATTTGTTGACTTTTTATCCATATTTTTTACTTATCTGTCCATAGCCTGGATAAAAGGAACATTAGACATAAGGTTTTCACAATCACACAGTCACATTGTTAAAGCTATATCATTATACAATCATTTTTAAGAATCAAGGCTACTGGAACATACCTCAACAGTTTCAGGTGCTTCCCTCTAGGTACTCCAATAAACCATAAACTAAAAAGGGATCTCTTTATAGTGTATAAGAATAACCTCCTGGATAACCTCTCAACTCTGTTTGAAATCTCCCAGCCACTGAAACTTTATTTCGTCTCATTTCTCTCTTCCCCCTTTTGGTCAAGAAGGCTTTCTCAATTCCTTGATCCTGGGTTCTGGCTCATCTTCCCACATTGCCAGGAAGATTTAAACACCTGGAAGTCATGTCCCACTTTGGGGGAGGCTAGTAGTTCGCCTGCTGAGTTGGCTTAGAGAGAAAGGCCACATCTGAGCAATAAAAGAGGTTCTCTGGGGTTGACTCTTAGGCCTAATTTTAAGTAAGCTTAGCTCCTCCTTTGCCGAAATTAGTTTCATAGAGGTGAGCTACAAGATCAAGGGCTCAGACTATTGATTTGGCTGTCTCCAATATTTGCAAGAATATCAGAAATTCTCCAAATGGGGCAGTTGAATATTTCCTCCTTTCTTCCCAATCCTCCAAGGGGTCTTTACAAATACTCTTTTATACTCTGCTGGAATTACTCTGGGATATATCGAGGCATCACACAAACCTGGACAAATCAACAAAGTCTCACACTCTATTCAAGATTCCATGTACTTAAGGTGTTCAACTAAACTGACTGCACAAGTTCAATTAGGAAATGCACTACCTAAAATATAAATTTTGCACCAAATAAACATCTCTGCCTTTAGTCTCACACAGAAATTTTAAAATATGAACAAACAGCATCCTTTACCCTGTATTCTGATATACCTTAGTCCTATCCAGATCAGCTTCATTCATATCTCCATCGAAGACAGATCCCTTTTTCAATAGTTCCTGTATGGGGTACTGCTGACTTTCATAGCTTCAGAGTTCTAATTCTGAGTCTCAGGTGTCAAATGAATTGGGTGGGATCTTTTTGGTTAAGTTGTTTCTATGGAGATGTGACCCACCCAATTGTGGGTGGGAACTTTTGATTAGGTGGTTTCATGGAGATGTGTCTCTATCCATTCAAGGTGGGTTGCTTACTGAAGCCCTTTAAGAGGGAACCATTTCAGAAGAAGAGACAGAGGCAACAGAGTCAGCAGAGCCAACATGAGACCCTGACATTTGGAGATGCAGAAAGAAAGTAAATGCCCCCTGGGAAGGTGTTTGAAACCAGAAGCCAGAGACCCCAGCAGACACCAGCTACGTGCCTTCCCAGCTGACAGAAGTGTTCCAGACCCATCGGCCTTTCTTAAGTCAAGGCGTCTTTACCTGGATGCCTTAGTTTGGACATTTTTCTAGCCTTAGAACTGAAAACTTGCAACTTAATAAATTCCCTTTTTTAAAAGCCATTCCATTTCTGGTATATTGCATTCTGGCAGCTTTAACAAACCAATGCACCATATGAGAGGCACCCTCATTCTATGGTGATATAAGAGCAGAGACATGGGTTCTCAGCCTCCTTGTGTGGCCCTCACTGGCTCTTCCCATACAGGGCCTGCCCCCTGCCCGCCACAGCCCACAGTTCCCACACCTGGCAGCCGCAGCCCAGTGATGCCTCTCTCTGTGCACAGCTATTGTAACCTCTGGAAAATGGCACAAGCCTGGGGACTGAGTGTGGAACAAGTTTCCCAGATTGGAACACACCCAGCCAGTGCAGGGTTTTGTGTTTCTTTTTATCCTCTGCCTTAGTTTGCCAAGCTGGTATGACAAATACCACACAATGGGTGGCTTAACAACAGGAATTTGTCTCACGGTTTCGGAGGCTTAGAAGTCCAGAATCAAGGCATCAGCAAGGCTGTAGCATTCTCACCAAAGTCTGCAGCCTTCTGGTGCTGGCTTGCTGCCATCCTTGGGGTTCCTTGGCTGGCATCTCTGCCTCCCATCACATGCCAATCCCTGTATCTCCTTATGTCTTCTCTGCCAGTTTCCACCAATTTCTGGCTTCTTCCTGTGGCCTTCTCTAACTGACTGCATCCAAATTTCTTGTGCTTATAAAGGACTCCAGTAATACGGATTAAGACTGCCCCCCATTCAGTTAGGTCACACCTAAGTAGCTTCTTAAAAGACCCTGTTCCTAAATGAGTCCACAAATTAGCTGACAATATCATCTTCAAAGGGTCCTATTTATAAATAGGTTCTCACCTGTGAGAACACAGAGGACAATGTGTCTGTTGGGGTACATAATTCAATCGACCACATCCTCTGTCTTTCACAGTCCTGTAGACACAGACACAAATAGAAGGGTGGAGAAACTGAGGCACAGAGAGCGTGAAAGCATAGAGAACCTCGTTGCTGGTCTTTGTGCAGCTCCAAAATCCCATGTAATCTTATGGGCAGGAGGAGCCAAATTCAAGGGAAAACAGCGCCTTGCTAGAACTGCCTGAATGCCTGGTAACAGAGAGAGAGAGAGAGAGAGAGAGAGAGAGAGAGAGAGAGAGAGAGAGAGAGAGAGAGAGAGAGAGAGAGAGAACACGGGTTAGCCAGAAACTTTCTCCAAAGAACGCTTCATCAGAAAATCCTCTCCATAAGCAGCTTGCCTCTCCAGGCTGCACGGAAAGTTAGCCAAGGCAGTGGGAGTGCACCTCTGCCGGTTCCTTTCTCCTAACGCAATTATCATTGCCGTTGTTTCCATTACTGCCCTTTATTTCAGGATCACAAACAACTTCCTAAACAGTAATTATTTTTTTATTCAGAACACCCCAATGAAGCAATTGGGAAGAGGAACTGTGGGGGCTGGACACCTGGGCTCTAGACTTCCCTCATCTGTAAAATGATATAAACATGCCTTGTCTGCCTCACAGGGCTGTGAAAATCAAATGAGATCATGGATGTAAACTGAACTTGAACTTAGTTTTTTTTTTCCCCCTGCATGGGCAGGCACTGGGCACAGAATCCGGGTCTCTGGCGTGGCAGGCAAGAACTCTGCCAGCTGAGCCACCATGGCCCGCCCTTAAACTTAGTTTTTAAAGTTACTTAGTAGTAGTAGTTTGTTTTCCCCACTTCTAGATGCATCAAAAAGCTGAAGGCATTTATTCATCCGAGGTTTCACCTGCTCAGTGTGCAAAATCTGCACTCCTCAGCCAGAGCGTTGCGTTTGGAAGTGCATTTGGGGATGGTCAGTTGGGCTGCAGGCGCTGGGGGCCGGGAACCTGCTCTTGACAACAAAAGCCCTGGTGTGTAGCTTTTGCTGATTTCTGAGGCAGATTTCACCATGACATCACTTAGTGGAGTGGAAAAGAGAAGCTCGCAGTTGCTCTGGGGAGCCGGCCAAGTCCACCTGCCCAAACACATCCCTTCCAGGTGCTGACCTCAGACAGGTCCGCCTCCTTTTCTCTTGACCTGAAATCCCTGAAGAAACATTGAAGGGAAGGAAGACCCATATGAAAAGACTCGTACTGCTTGGGCAGGGAGGAAGGGCTCTGGATGAGGGTGAGGGGATATGTGTGACCAGCCCTCCCAGGTACGGCAGTACTTGGCGACTGGGGTTTACCAGATTACGAAGAAAAAGGGATCCGAGTCTTGAGGACAACAAAACCTCAGGACAGGGGATAGGAATGGAGGTGCAGCCCGAGCAGGGTAATCCAATGGGGTCTCAGACCTCTAGGACCTGCTGGAAGCATAAGTTCATGGAAAAGGAGCCTCTGGAGAAGAGCCCAGAGACCATCGTCTCTGGTAACTGATAATGGGAGGAAAAGTCACCTAAGACAGACTTGTCTAATTGAAGTTTTCACCCTGGCAAGTTCCTCTCACCTCAGCCAGTTAACCACACCCAACCCTTGGCCAGAGGGAAAGTTAGTGGCAGCTTAGGGGCTCGCTTTGGAAGCTTTGCCAAAGAGGAATATTTCTGCCAGTAACAGCTCAGCAACACAATACAGCTGGTGTCTGGTGTGTACGATGCCTGCTGTGTGCCCAGAATTACACTAGACTTCCAAGAGCCCCAGTTCAGGTCCACAGTTTTCCTGCAAGGCCGTAGAAGTTTCAGTGAGAGATTTCATAACCATTTAAATCCACTTTCCCCCTTCACAGGGGACTGAGATTGGGTTAGGCATGCATCTGTAGCTAAAATGACTTAGCCACTCCCTCCCCAACCTTTTATCTGCATTCCCACTTTCATCATTAAGAGCTTTGGTGATTCTGCTGAGAACCACCTAATAAGCAGGTGGGGGCTCACATTTGTGTCATTTGAATACAAGTCCCCTTGTCGAATGAATGGCTCATGTTGCTGCTGTGGGCACTGGTGGGGCTGACACCCAGACTGTCCTTGTCACCCTATGGGGACCATGCTTTACAGAATAGGTGTGGAAACATTTCAGAGTCAAACTTCTGGAAAGTGTAAATAAGTAAAATATATTAGAATGTGCTAGGTTTTGAATTCTAAGGTGATTGTAAGACTAGAATTCATTTTTCCAAGATAACTGGATGACTAATCACTTACCTACACATACAAACACGCATGTGTACATACATGGCCTATAATGCCATCTTCTTTTAGAGTCCTAAGACTCTGGAAAGAGAGGCAGTGCTGTGTGTAGAGTAGTTCCCAAATTGCAATCATTCACACCTACACAACTTTTGTCATATCTGAGTAGCATTATTTTAACTTAAATTTATTTCGAAAGAAATATCATAGGACTCACAGAAGTAAATACATAACCATGACAGTAAATCATGTCCATTTGAGAGCCACCTGAAATCATTTCATGTACTAGGTAGCCATTCTACCATATTCAGGGAAGAGCACTGGATCGGGAGCCCAGAAATTTGGCTTCTGAAGGGTTGAGAGATCTTGGGCCAGTTGTTTAAACTTCCAGGCATCACTTATCTGTGAAAGGAGCCAGTTGACCTATCTCTAGAGGTTCCTTCCAGCCCTCTGACTCAATGTTAGTTCTTATCTTTGCCATGAAGGACATCCATTAGGTGCATGGGAGAATCCAGCCCCAGAACTGAAGGGAGAGCAGGAGACCCCAGGGATGCTCATGAGAATTATTTCTGGCAGATGAGATTGGAGGATGGAGCGTGGACACCAAGGGTGTTTATCAAAGGATTCCGACTCGGGTGGGGTCCTTTGGCCTACCACAATGTTTTGGAAAATGTTTCTCCCACTGCTTCCCTTACCCTTGTTATTTTCATAGTTTGGCATCTTTTTCCCTCTGTAATGAAGGATGAGGGGGGCAGAAGTTTAAAAATGTCAGTTACCACTTTTCCGTTTTTTTTTT